>SJYC01107704.1:0-22405 GCA_006408675.1 Madoqua kirkii | reverse complement strand
CACATATATTTTATGACAATGAATGTTTTACCTTTTATGGAGGCAAATTCAGGAAGATACCCCCATGAAACGTCCAAGTTGCACAAAAGAATGTTTTCAACATTGATAATTAACTTAGAAGATAATAAAAACTAAGACTCATCATCCAAACTTTGATTCCAATCGAATCTAATCAGGGCATCGCAGGGATCCTGAAAATGAGGCAGTCAGGCAACAAAGCTCCAACATCTTGCCCATGAGAGAATTCCAGAATGTCCACACTTACACTGCACGGGTTGTTGGCCGTCTGAGCCGGGCTGTAGAAGGACCCCCACTGGGTGGCTCGTCTCTCTTCCCGGGAAGGGGTGCTGTTCATGGGCAGGCCGGCTGGGACCCCGGGGCCTGCAGCCGCAGCGTTGGGGGGCTGGCTGCTGGGGGCCACCAGGGCAAAAGCATCGTCCAGGAGGGAGTGCATGGTCTGGCGCGCCTCCTCGATGGACGGCTGGGGCGGGATGTACTGGGAGGCCGGGAAGGGCAGGCCTGGATACCTCCCCAGCTCAGCCGATGATGGCGTGGGCACGTCAGCCGGGAGGTCAGGATCAGACTACAGCAGGGGAAACAGCAAAGTGGGGAATCACATCACTCAGCCATAAAAAGGAACGAAACTGGGTCATTTGTAGAGATGTGGGTGGACCTAGAGTCTGTCATACAGAGGGAAGTCAGTCAGAAAGAGAGAAACACATATTGCGTACTAATGCATATAAATGGAACCTAGAAAATGGTACAGATGAAGCCATTTGCAGGGCAGGGATAGAGATAAAGAACAGACGTGGACACACAGAGGAGGGGAGGGTGGGATGAACCGGGAGAGCACCACTGACACTTACACACGTGTAATAGACAGCGGGTGGGGAGCTGCTATGGAGCGCGGGGGGCTCAGCTCGGTGCCCATGACGACCAAGAGGGGCGGGACAAGATCCAAGAGGGTGGGACAAGATCCAAGAGGGCGGGACAAGATCCAAGAGGGGCGGGACAAGATCCAAGAGGGCAGGGATATATGTATACATACTGCTGATTCACTGTACTGAACAGCAGAGATAAACCCAACATGGTAAAGCAATTATGTTTTTTAAAAAAAGAGAGAATCAGACACGAGCTTCTTTGGAGAACAAAATTCTAGGACCAAGACAGAATTTTTAACCATCTTCACTGCCATTGAGGAGTAGGTTTACCATAAAAATTTTTCAAATCACAGCCGAGGAATGTGTGTTACCTTTCACTGGGGCAAAATGTTTGAAATCAGAAAGAAAGTAAAAATATTCAACAACCATTTGTCAGGCAAAATTCAATCAACTCCCTGAAAGGTATCTCAGTACCTGGAAATTCATATTTTTCCTGAGAGCCCCCAACAACCAAAAATGATGTGTCAGAGTTTACATACTAAAATACCTAGTTGACGTTCCATAGATACAGAAACCCCCCACTAAAGCAGTCTATTGACTATTAATAACAGAACAGCTCTATACAACCCCGAAGAATTCAAAGTCACCACTATATTACAATTATGCATGCATAAACCATTTTAATACTTACTGCAGCAACTCTTTATAAACAGTAAATAGTATCAATTATTTGTTCAGAAACTTTCTTAAAATGGAAGTGTCCCTGTAACATAAGCCAACAAGAAAAGTTTAACTTCTATACCCACTGTCTAAGAGGCAGGGACATAAGTAACAATTAAAATTTTTTAATTACAATTACTTCAACTGACACACTGAAAAGAGAAGAGGTTCTACTCAGTGGGCTGGTGACCCCATATCCTCAAAGAAAAAGCTGTTGTTCAATTGCTCAGGCGTGTCCACCTCTTTGCAACCGCATGTACTGCAGCATTCTGGGCTTTCTTGTCCTTCACTATCTCATGGAGCTTGCTCAAAATCATGTCACACTGTGTCAGTGACACCATCCAACCATCTCATCCTCTGCCTTCTACTCCTGCCTTCAGTCTTTCCCAGAACCAGGGTCTTTTCCAGTGAGTCGGCTCTTTACATCAGGTGGCCAAATTATTGGAACTTCAGCTTCAGCATCAGTCCTTCCAATTAATATTCCTTAGGATTCTTCAATCTTTTAGTATTGACTGGTTGGATCTCCTTGCAGTTCAAGGGATTCTCAAGAGTCTTCTCCAGGGCCACAGTTCAAAAGCATCAATTCTTCAGCACCCATCCATACATGACTACTGGAAAAACCATAGCTTTGATCATATGCACCTTTGTCAGCAAAGTAATGTCTCTGCTTTTTAGTACACTGTCTACATTTGTCAAAGATTTCCTTCCAAGGAGCAAGTATCTTTTAATTTCATGGCTGTAGTCACAGTCCACAGTAATTTTGGAGTCCAAGAAAATAAATTCTACTTCTGTTACCACTTTTCGGGTGGGTACCTTTTCCTGGAATGCTCTGCTTACCCGACACGTCCACAGTTTTAGCTTCGCTGGTTGGATCATCCCACAGAAGGGCCAAAGGAATTCCCATATTTGTTTGGATTAGTGCATCTCTTACAAAGAAAATCTCTATTCCAGAATCACATCCTTACTTTCAGTCAACTGTCTGAAACACTTCCTAATGACTGTGGTCTGTCCACCGAGGATCAGTTATTATTCACGCCAGCATCAAACACTTAAGAGCAGCAGCTGTGTAATTCCAAACAGAGAAAAACAGACTACGAACTGGCAAACCCACCAACAGCTCACAAACCTATTTTGCTTGGCCCACAAAGTATTTAAATTTTAAACTCTTAATATTTTTTAAATCTGAAAATTTCCTACAAAAACTCAGATTTCTGGATTCTCTTGGCAGACTCGGAAGCTGTGGCACCACTGGGCCCTCGTCCTGCACAGAAACAAGTGCTGTTGGGCAGAGACTGCCCCTGAGATAGGCCGGTGCTCTGTCCTTCACAACTGCAAGTGGGTGGTCTCACTCCTGAGTACAATACACACTGGGTCCTGAAAGACTGTTTCTCCAAAATTACAATATCCTAGTAAAGTTCCACTAAGTGACTTCGTCATCAAGGAAGGATTTGGGGCTCCAAAGGTCTCCGGCTTATGACATAACTCTGGAAAGACTCTGTGATCCTCTCCTCACAAGGTACAAAAATGGCCTTCTCCTACCTTTGGTTTCCTTGAGGAGCATATCAGGAAGAATGTGGTGAGTAGAGGGCCACCAACCCAACACTCCATGGTGAAAAAGAAAAGTATATCTATAGAAACGTCCTACTGGTAGTTAAGAGGGTCTCTCTAAAACCGGAAGCAATGTTCCTGGTGGTGGTTTTCAATAACTGCACCACAAGGAAGAGAGCACTGTGGCTACAGTGCAAACTGAGATTCAAATGGGAGACAAACTCTACATTTGAGGAGAGTCCCCAAAAGCTACAGCCACTGCCAATCTCAGCATCAGTGGGTGTAACTTTAAAGAAGGTATAACTTCTATAGCAAGAGAGACCTGTTGCAAAGGTGTGAAGTTAGGTTCCCTTGGAGTCTCATTGGTCCCATGAATCCTGCCATGAAGGCAAAGAGCCGTAGAGCTATGATGGGAGAGCTTCCTGCTCTCTGGCCTTCCTGCTGCCCCCACCCCCCCAAATTCACAGACTAGACTCTCAGCAACCTGCAGGCCAAGAGGAGGTTTTATTCATTTCCCTGTGTCCCAACACCAGCATAGTGTTTCACATGTAGATGGAACTTAACAGATGGTACTATGATCAACAGAAGTTGAGCTCTACCTAGGATACCCAGGAGTTGGAATTTGAATTCCATTCTCTTAAATCCAAGTTTGATGACTTTGACATTTCGTTTGTTTCCTTGGCACAAATACATGTTCACCTATCAATCCCCAGAAATATATGAGAACTTTTTTACATTTAGTTAAAAAAAATAGTATGTTATTTTTATGATGTATTCTGGTGCCTCTCTGCAACCCTTCATATTATAAGAGAATAATCATGTCCTATGGTTGGTCCAGGACAATCTCAGTTGATCCTTGTTATCCTAGGATAATTAATCCCATCTACTGTCACCCTTCACAAGGATGTAACTTGGAAAATAAATTATATTGGGGTTGACAAACTTCCACAAAAGGCCAGAGAGTAAATATCCTAGGCTCTGTGAGCCATGTAACTACTCAGCTCTGCCACCTTAGCAAAAGCAGTCAGAGATAAAACAAAAATGATGGGTGTGGTTCTGTTCCAATAAAACTTTCTTTACAAAAGCCAGCAGTAGGCCGGATTTGGCCTGAGGGTCATAGTTTGCTGAATCCTGATTTATAATGGTAACCTTATTTATGAGAAATCCAGGAATATTTCTTTTACTTCAGGAGAAGAAAGCTCTCAAGAAGATATTTGGAGGGGAAAGCACAAAATTCAAGACAGTTCAGAAGCAGGTATGCGGAGTATAACCTTCAAGATGAAATACTACCTATAAAAAGGTGAGGGCTCCAAAAGATATTATCTTTGAAAGTATACATTTCATCAGACTCACAGACTTAGAAAACAAATTTATGGCTTTATCAAAGGAGAAAGGTAGGCTTGGGGAAGGATAAATTAGGAGGTTGGGATTAACATATACACCCTACTATATATAAAATGGGCTTCCCAGGTGACTCAGTGGTAAAGAATCTGCATGCCAACGCACGGGACACAAGAGATAGGGTTTGAGCCCTCAGCATGGAAAATTCCATAGAGTAGGAAATGGCAACCCACTCCAGTACTCTTGCCTGGAAAATTCTGTGGTCAGAGGAGCCTGGTGGGCTATAGTACATGGGGTCTCAAAGAGTCAGAGGCAACCGAGTACACACATGTATAAATTACATAATCAACAAGTACAGGGAATTCTACTCAATATTCTGTAATAACCTATATTGGAAAAGAATCTGAAAAAGAAAAGATACATGTATAACTGAATCACTTTACTATACACCTGAAACACAACGCTGTAAATCAACTATGTGTGTGTGTGCTCGGCTTGGTCCCACTCTTTTATGACCCCATGGACTGTAGCCCTCCAAGCTCCTCTGTCCATGGGCTTCTCCAGGCAGGAATACTAGAGTGGGTAACCATTTCCTTTTACAGGGCATCTTCCTGACCCAGCAATTGAATCAGCATTTCCTACCCTAGCAGGCGGATTCTTTACCACTATGCCACATGGGAAGCCCAAAATCAACTACACTCCAATATAAAATAAAAATTAAAACAAAATCATACAATATAAGTATTAAAAAAGAAAGTACACATTTCAGAATTTTAAGGAGATAAAGTAAAAAGTCCATGTAAAGGAAGAATGTCTTCTTAGGGTACCTCTGCAAATCAGAGCCACTTGGGATGAAGCAGCTGATTGAGGTGGTACTCACCAGGGAAGAGGTTCTTCCCTCCAGCTGAGGGAGGAAACTCTGCACTTTCTGCTAAGAAAAAAAGCAAAGAGAAGGATGGTCTGGGCCACCATGAAAGAAGCCTGATTTAGGATCAAGACAGGAAGGGAGGACAGGTTCGGTTCAGTTCAGTTCAGTCACTCAGTCATGTCCAACTCTTTGCGACCCCATGAACCGCAGCATGCCAGGCCTCCCTGTCCACCACCAACTCCTGGAGTTTACTCAAACTCATGCCCATTGAGTCGGTGAAGCCATCCAACCATCTCATCCTCTGTCATCCCCTTCTCCCCCTGCCTTCAATCTTTCCCAGCATCAGGGTCTTTTCTAATGAGTCAATCAGGTGGCCAAAGTTCTGGAGTTTCAGCTTCAGCATCATTCCTTCCAAAGAAATCCCAGAGCTGATCTCCTTCAGAATGGACTGGCTGGATCTCCTTGCAGTCCAAGGGACTCTCAAGAGTCTCCAACACCACAGTTCAAAAGCATCAATTCTTTGGTCCTCAGCTTTCTTTATAGTCCAACTCTCACATCCATAAATGAGTACTAGACGGACTTTTGTTGGCAAAGTAATGTTTCTGCTTTTTAATAAGCTGTCTAGGTTGATCATAACTTTTCTTTCAAGAAGCAAGAGTCTTTTAATTTCATGGCTGCATTAACCATCTGCAGTGATCTTGGAGCCCCAAAAAATAGTCTGACACTGTTTCCACTGTTTCCCCATCTATTTGCCATGAAGTGTTGGGACCAGATGCCATGATCTTAGTTTTCTGAATGTTGAGCTGTAAGCCAACTTTTTCACTCTCTTCTTTCACATTCATCAAGAGGCTCTTAAGTTCTTCTGCACTTTCTGCCATAAGGGTGATATCATCTGCAAACTAATCTTTTCTTTAGTTTCACACAACATGGTCTTTGAGATCCCAGATTAGACAAAAACAAAAGCTCCAAGGGACCATCCTGGGGAGCCAAGGATACATCCCTTCCGGGATCAAGCCAGACACCACAGACGCCCAGACACTGGTCCAAAAACACAGCAGCAGCTCAAGATTGCCATCTACTGTGAGAACTGCCAATGCTGGTTCCCCTACCAGAGGAACTTATTCACAGCCTTCAGAAAGGACTCATTCATTTGTCCTGCTGAGGAGCAAAGGAGCCTAATTTGTAGACCTTCCGGCCCTCAGGAATCATATCAACCCTCACAAGCCGGTTAGGAAGGGACAGTCAGTCTTAGGACACCAGAATCACAATAAGATTCCAAGGAAACCCTGGGGAAAGAAGCCTGGGATCCCCTCTCAGACGATCATGATGCAATTATACTCAGTCCCAATGTCAGTATGGCATTTGGCACATATGTGTAATTATGCTTAGTGTCTCTCAGCGTTAGATATGTGTGCAATTTGAGGGATAAAATATAAAACTCAAATAAAACACTGGTTACATGAGCTTTATCTGAAGCGATCACGTACATCACAAACTCCTTCTCCGAGGGTGTGTTTTCGCTCATTTCTTTAACAAAGATAGCTCCGTCAGGGCTGCACCTTGGCACAAGGCCACAGACATCCACTGTGTGTCCCAGTGCTGCTGGACACAGTAGACAAAAAATGGATTAACAAGAAGATCCTTGGGTATCTGGAGCTCCCCTCCATCTTGGAGTGTTTATATCTGTATTTCTCATGGTTCGTTGGGGAGGCTAGCCCTTTCCTCCCTACTTAGTGGGGTCTGTATATGTCTTAGTGTTGTTAATCAGGTGGCCAAAGTTCTGGAGTTTCAGCTTCAGCATCATTCCTTCCAAAGAAATCCCAGAGCTGATCTCCTTCAGAATGGACTGGCTGGATCTCCTTGCAGTCCAAGGGACTCTCAAGAGTCTCCAACACCACAGTTCAAAAGCATCAATTCTTTGGTCCTCAGCTTTCTTTATAGTCCAACTCTCACATCCATAAATGAGTACTAGACGGACTTTTGTTGGCAAAGTAATGTTTCTGCTTTTTAATAAGCTGTCTAGGTTGATCATAACTTTTCTTTCAAGAAGCAAGAGTCTTTTAATTTCATGGCTGCATTAACCATCTGCAGTGATCTTGGAGCCCCAAAAAATAGTCTGACACTGTTTCCACTGTTTCCCCATCTATTTGCCATGAAGTGTTGGGACCAGATGCCATGATCTTAGTTTTCTGAATGTTGAGCTGTAAGCCAACTTTTTCACTCTCTTCTTTCACATTCATCAAGAGGCTCTTAAGTTCTTCTGCACTTTCTGCCATAAGGGTGATATCATCTGCAAACTAATCTTTTCATTAGTTTCACACAACATGGTCTTTGAGATCCCAGATTAGACAAAAACAAAAGCTCCAAGGGACCATCCTGGGGAGCCAAGGATACATCCCTTCCGGGATCAAGCCAGACACCACAGACGCCCAGACACTGGTCCAAAAACACAGCAGCAGCTCAAGATTGCCATCTACTGTGAGAACTGCCAATGCTGGTTCCCCTACCAGAGGAACTTATTCACAGCCTTCAGAAAGGACTCATTCATTTGTCCTGCTGAGGAGCAAAGGAGCCTAATTTGTAGACCTTCCGGCCCTCAGGAATCATATCAACCCTCACAAGCCGGTTAGGAAGGGACAGTCAGTCTTAGGACACCAGAATCACAATAAGATTCCAAGGAAACCCTGGGGAAAGAAGCCTGGGATCCCCTCTCAGACGATCATGATGCAATTATACTCAGTCCCAATGTCAGTATGGCATTTGGCACATATGTGTAATTATGCTTAGTGTCTCTCAGCGTTAGATATGTGTGCAATTTGAGGGATAAAATATAAAACTCAAATAAAACACTGGTTACATGAGCTTTATCTGAAGCGATCACGTACATCACAAACTCCTTCTCCGAGGGTGTGTTTTCGCTCATTTCTTTAACAAAGATAGCTCCGTCAGGGCTGCACCTTGGCACAAGGCCACAGACATCCACTGTGTGTCCCAGTGCTGCTGGACACAGTAGACAAAAAATGGATTAACAAGAAGATCCTTGGGTATCTGGAGCTCCCCTCCATCTTGGAGTGTTTATATCTGTATTTCTCATGGTTCGTTGGGGAGGCTAGCCCTTTCCTCCCTACTTAGTGGGGTCTGTATATGTCTTAGTGTTGTCAACATCTGCTTTAACACGTCCTTTTCCTTCCAATAAAATTAAGTCCCTATTTCTTAATTTCCATTAAGTTCTTCCATTAAAATTGGAAATATTATATATATATATATATATATATATACACACATTGTTGTTCAGTCATTCAGTCGTGTCCAGCTCGTTTATGATCCCATGGACTGCGATTTTCCAGCAGGAATATTGGAGTGGGTTGCCACTTCCTTTCTCCAGGGTATATTCCCAGTCCAGGGATTGAACCTGTATCTCCTGCACTGCAGATGGATTTTTTACAGCTGAACCACTGGGAAGCCATACATACATATATATATATATATATATATATATATATATATATATATGTGTGTGTGTGTGTGTGTGTACATACACACACACAAATACACACATATAGAGGGAACATCTTAGCACTCCACGAGCAGAAGGGGGCACAAAACCCTAAACATCCCTCCTATCACCAAGAAATCCAAACAGTTCCCTTAAACAGGGGAAGGGGAAAAAAACTTTCTGGACATTTTTGTTTTCCAGTGAATTCCCAAAAGTCCCCTCCTAAAGCCTAAGAGGACAGGGCTTGCACAGAGGAAAGAAAAACACTGAGCATGTTTCCAGAGGGTGCCCCAGCAGCCCCCTAGTCTCCAGGACTCAAGTTTCTCCACAAATGAGCGGCCCATCCCTGCCCACACCCACATGCGCCCCATGACCCAGCTGGCCCCAGAGCATCGACACCACACGTGGCCGCAGCTGGCACTGCTCACTCATCTCTCGATGGCCACCAGACGCCAAGGGTCAGCGTTACGCACCGGGCAACCAATATAGGCAGAGTTGTGGACACCAGGCGGCCTTTTGTAAGTGCCGTCGCTGTCTGTGGTGATAAGTCTATCCTTCTCAGCATCTCCGGGGCAGCCGTTGACCTGGTGTTTCCGGCGTGGCTTAGGGGAACGTTTTATCCTGGAGCTGCCAGGAGAAAAAGACATTATCTTCATAGGAAATCACTCTCCTGCCCTGGCTCATGAACTAAAGGCTAAGGATTTTTGGGGTACCTAGGACCTCCTGGCCACTGTATGAAACACCCCACCAGATATAAACAATGTGTAAGACACAGTCTCTGCTCTAAGGAAGGCACAGTCCACCTGGGCAGACAATACTAACAAACAGAACAATACAGAATAACATCATCGCTGGCTACTGGGACCTGACTTAGGTCTTGAAGAGGGAGGAGGAGCTTTGGATATGCCCAATTTATCCAACAAAAATAATAAATCAGGAAAGAGATGGAGAGAGTGTGAGGTGCAGCTGGGATCTTGCCCAGGGCCAGAAATGGGAATGTAGATCAATGTCTGGAGGACAATAGGCTATCGCCTGGTAGGGAGGCAGGCCCCTCGGTGGGGAGCAGCTGGGTAGAGACTCGGGGCCCCACCAGGTACAGGAGCACAGAGTTCACCTGCAGGCAGCCTGAGCCAGCACAGGGGTGAGCCGAGCAAGACACAAATGAGAGGTGATCTTACAGAAAACGCCTCTCCCTTAAGGGGCAGGGGTCTGAGAGACAAAGAAGACAGAGGCTGAGGGCAGCAGCAGGAAAAGAAATGAGCATCCAGGAGGCAGTGACACTGGGGGAGGGCAGGATGAGGACAGGGGGTAGGGGGAGTCAGGGCTCAGCGTCTGAGAAGAAAAGGGGCTCCCATTTCAGAAAGCTGAATTCCAGGAGACAAGAAACCCAGAACGGCGACTCCCGGGGTAACGGGTGGAAGCGGCCTTCCTGACAGGTGATCGCCAGGCGGGGTCGACCCCTCCCGGCAGCCCAGAGTCTTTCAAAGGCTTCCCCCTAGGCAGCACGCCCACCTCTTCCTGGGCTCGATGAACACAGAGGGCACGCTGGCCGTGGGGTCCAGGATCTTGTCGATCTGCATCTGCGCCCTGCGGTACACGCGGTGCCGCTCCCGCGTGTCGCCCGACGACAGCTCGTCCAGCACGGGGAACTCGTAGTGCCCGCGGCGCTTGGCACGCAGCCGGATCTTGTTGCGATGGTGCTCGATCTCAGACTTGTGCCGCAGTGCCGTCTGAATCTAGGGAGCGAGACGCGCTGACTGTCTGCACGGTTCCAGGAACCCGTGCACAAAATAGTCCGGAGGTATCCTGTGTCTCTCCCTTGCCCTCTCTCCGAGCCCCCCAAAGCTGTCCTAGGCTCCCAAGAGGCACCAAAGGGGTGACAGGGGCAGACACACCCACAATGGGCACGGAGAGCCTACCACCGTCCCCGAGCTGCGTCCCCAGCCTCCACGTGGTGCGTGTGAGGGGAGAAGCCTCGGTACTGGGCCCCAAAAGCGCGTGCATGCAAGCTCAGTCATACTTGACTCTGCAACCCCATGGACTGAACTCGCCAGGCTCCTCTGTCCATGGGACTTTTTTCAGGCAAGAATACCGGAGTGGGTTGCTATTTCCTCCTCCATGGGATTTTTCCGACCTGGGGATGGAACCCATGCCTCTTGCATCTCCTGCACTGACAGGCGGATTCTGCACCACTGCGCAACTGGGAAGGCCAAAAGTACTCAAATCCAGGAAATCGTCCAGTGGCAACTTTGAAGATGCTGAGGGGCAGTGATTCCTAGATGTAATTCTTCCTAAGTAAAGAGTAAATATTTTCCATACCCAATAGTATCATTACTTAATAAGTTTTTAAATTAAGATAGTTCAAAGACGATATTTGCACTATACAACAAAATAGCCATTTACTAATGACGTTTCAGTGTTACCGAAACAAGCCCCCTGACAGAAGACCCCTCTCCCCAATGAAGAAAATCAACAGGTATGGAAACACATTCTCCTGGCTCCATGGGGCCTGAACTAGGTCTGGAAGAGTTGGGGAGGAAGGGTAGTGGGCGAGGGCCAGAAACAGGAATGCAGATGCAGGTCTAGGGGAAGGAGGCCATGACTCCGGAAGCAGCCAGTCTGTTGGGCGGTGGTGGAGAACAGACGGGGAATGCCTGCCTTCATCAGTGTACATCACCTCATTTTCCAAGCCCTTAGCCCTGCTTAAGAGAACTTAACATCAAGTGAGATGGAGGGAGACAGAGGGAAAAAGGGAAACCAAGATGAGACTCCAACTGGAAAGAGACAACAGGACGCTGTCCAAGACCAGACATGGTCCACCACAGCCCAGCAGACCAGAAGCCATGTCCTCCTTGAGACTGTTTGAGAAGGAGGGTCAGCTAGATGAGAGTCTCGACAAACTTACCAGCAGGAAAACTCAGGAAGCCCCTCTAACTCTTTCAGGATCTAACTGTTTTTTAAAATACACGAGGCCTCACAGGAGGACTAAGAACTGCTGGGAATCTGTGCCAGAATCACTTACGAAGAAAACATTTCCATCGAGATGTCCGTACCTACCATACAGGTGGTCCACCAGAACGGATAATGCTCTTGTTCCTAAGTTGGTGTTTCATTTTATGCTTTATAATCAGTATATATGTTTCCCATATCATATGCATCCATCAAATACATTTTAAAAAGACAGTAAAAGAACAAAGTGGAGATGAACGCTTTTCAGTGGTGAGGCCAGAGACTGGTGAACTTCTTTTCTTTCAATCACACAGAGAACCCACTCAAGAGCGCTTACTCATGGCTGGTGTGAGGCACCTACAACACTGGACTGATGGAAACAGGTCTAGGCTAGGACGGGGCTCATGTGAGCAACCCCAGGGCTCCCAAGCATTGGTGAGAAGGGACAGCACAGGCCACCTTGAACCCATGATGCACGTTCTTGTGGTCACATCCCTGGCAAGGAGCCAATGGAGAAGAGAAAGTGTAAGAACTCTTGATAAGACTTCTATAAGATACTCCACTTTAAGGATTCAGTTGTACCAATCATTAGTTCACCCAGCAGAACTCACAAGAGCAGCAGGTATTTCTTAGAGGCAGGAAACTGACAGACATGATGTGGTCAAGGGTGTAGCCCTAAATACTACTCCCTGCACTCATGGTCCAGCCCAGGTCAAACTTCTCAAGTTCACCTTAGCAGTGACTTGAGCTGGCCTTCTGATTCCAGAATCTTAGGAGGAAAGCAGATCTAACTCACTCTTCCAGGAGTCACCAAAACAGGGTATTTTACCAATCATGATTTAGATCTTGGGGCCAGAGCAGCTCTATCACAGTTCACACAATCTACTGTGGTCCCAAGATTACTCAGCGTTCACTGGGAGAACTCTCAGGACTCAGCATTCAGTCCAATTTATTACAGCAAAAGGCCACCAAGCAAAACCAGCATAGGGCAATGGCACATAGGGTGAGGTCTGGAGGAGCCAGGCACAAACTTCCAGGATCCTTTCCCGGTAAAGTCATGTGGGGTATGCTGAATTCCTCCAGCAATGACCTGTGATAACGCACGAGAAATGTCTACGAGGGAAGTTTATTAGATACTCATGCTCATAAGGTCTGGAGACTGCTCACATAGGAACCCTCTGCCTAGCATGTACCAAAATTCTAGACTCCAGGAAGAGGTGTTCAGCATAAATCATGATGTTTGTACAAAACTAGGTTAGGTACAGTGAGCCACTCCATTCTGGGAATGGTGGGGATCTTTCCAAAATCTAATTCCCAAACCCCAGCCACGGGCTAAGGCAGACTTTTTAAAGCTAGCCAAGCTAGCCATCCCTGGTCTTTAATCTGTATATCTCCAAATGTGCCCCCCAGTGTCCATGATCAGTATCTGACCTAAAAATATTGAGTTCAGTTCAGTTGCTCAGATTTAAAGGTAAGAATAGTTGTGAGCAACTCATGGGACTTCCCAGGTGGCACTAGTGGTAAAGAATTCACTTAATGAAGGTGACATAAGAGACTCGATCCTGGATCAGGTAGATGCCCTGGAGGAGGGCACGGCACTCCACTCCATTATTCTTGCCTGGAGAATCCCGTGGACAGAGGAGCCTGGTGGGCTACAGTCCATAGGGTCCCAAAGATCTGGACACGACTGAAGCAATTTAGCATGCACGCATGTGAGCAGCTCATATCGTTAGCAACCTTTTGACACCACCTTTCACTCATTTTTAAGCAGTGACCAAATCAGAATCTAAGGGTTTTTTTGTTGTTGTGTTTTTTTAAATACTATACTTTTCCATAAAACCAAATACCTCTTTGTTAATTTTGTTGGTTTCTGCCACCCGGTCAGCCAGGATGGGGTGAGGAGCTGGAGGAGCTGGGATGGGCTGCATGGCAATCAGCTGGATCTTACTGGGGACCCGCCGACTGGCCTCTGAGGAGCGGGAGATCCTGTCCACGTGCTCGAAGATGGAGGCTGACGAATGCTGCTCGTTCCCTGAGCTGGGTGCTGCCCCTGGAACACAGGGAAGAGCAGAATTAATAAACCCGCCACCCTAAGACACGAGCAAGCTGTCACAATTATGGATTATCTCCTAAAGGACCCTTAGATGGGTACCAGACCAAAAACACATCCACAGCTCCATGGCAGAATATTTGAAATGTCACTCTTTGAGCCTAAACTGTCTGGGTTAAATAGTGTCTCCTTCAACCTCAGTAATAATTACAGATATCTGTAGGGAAGATAAGAAAATCATTATGACGCTTTGTGCCCCGGATGGTCCTGTTTTGTCTAAAGGTGTTTCAAAGTCTTCAGTAAGACAGGGTAAAGGATAAGAGGAGCCTGAGGTTGGCCAGCCAGGAGTGATTTCCAGAACACGGAGGACATTTCTAACAGTTCTGAACGTCCATGCTCATCTGGAGTGAGAGTGATATACATTTAGTGGCCAAGGCAACCTACCGTTGAAAAAACAAAAGACCAGGGAAACTGTGGACCTGCTAGCAATTACTGGTTAATGGTGAATGCTGCTGGCTTTTCAGTTCCAATGCAGCAAAAAATGAAGTTGAAGAGTCAGGAGAAGAAAAAGCTGCCGCTGCAGGAATTAGTTCCCTCTTTACAGAGATGCAGATAACCCTCGAAAAATGGTTGAAAGGGTAAACTGTATGGCTATGTATATTTCACCACAATGAATTTTTTTTAAGTAATCAGAACTGCAAAGAAGAAAGATATTTAAATGTATAGAAAAAAGAAAAACACGTTACAATGTTAATAGAGACTGGATATCAGTGTAATGGGTCATTTTCTCCACTTTTTTGTATTTTCTAGGATTTTCTCTAGTCAGTATTACTTTTATAATAGAAATGATCTCAATAAACTTTTATCTTTAAAAGGCTAAGAGAGAGGTTAAGAAGGGCCGAATAGAAGAAAAGAACTCTCCAGTTACATGCACTAAGATCCCTGATGCCCTTCCTCTAAACTACAGTTACCTCTGGGCTGCTCTAACATTGCTCGAAAATAAATGGCCAAACACCAAAAGAGGGGCTTCCCGGGTGGCACTAGTGGTTAAGAATCCATCTGCCAATGCAGGAGATGCAAGAGACATGGGTTCCATCCCTGGGTCTGGAAGATCCCCTGGAGAAGGAAATGGCTACCCACTCCAGTATTCTTGCCTGGAAAATTCCATGGGCAGAGAAGCCTGGCGGGCTACAGTCCAAGGGGTTGCAAAAGATTAGGACATGACTGAGCAGACAAACACAGGCCGAGAGAAGGAGTGAGGGCATGTAGAAACTGTTTCTAAACAAAAGCCTGAGTTTTGAAACCTCAATCATAAGTGAAAAATATAGAGGTTTTCCCCTCAGTGTAAAAAAGTGTTGAGCAAAGCAGTAAGGCGTCATAGTTGATATTTTATAGAAGGAATGCACAGCAGTGGGACACAAATCTTTCTATTTCCTCTCAGTTTGAATTATAGTCATTTATGCTCAGTAATACTCATCCCAAGTAATTAGAAATTACATACTTAATTCTGTGAATGAAGGCGTCTCTTAGCGAGGAGGCACACTTGTCTGCATTCAGGCTGTTCCTGGGCTTTCTTCCCCTGCCTGGAGGGAGCCTGACCCTTTGTATAATGCAGACACAGCCAGACAGCACCATTCACCAGGGAGCTACTCAAATTACAGGCATGAAGCCTAGTAGGAGATAATTAGCTGTATCAGATAAGGGCAGCCTTACTAAGCCAAACTTTTAAACCGACGGCAAATGTCACAAAGGGTGTCCCATTAAGTCACTGCTACTGAAGGCAGAGGCGGCCTCCTCCAGGATGGTAAAAAAAAAAACCAGGGTGCAAAGGTGACAGGAAGAAAGGCCCGTCTGCTCGTGCCATCTGCCTGCCCGGGTCCCCGGGGCTGCAGGCCTAGCACTGACCCCTTCCCGCCCCTCAGTCGGATCCTCGCTCTATAATTCACCAGCTGCAACAGGAGAAGCAGGAGGCGCACAGAAAACCCTCAGCTTCTAGACTGCCTGGAACTCAGCCCTTCCAAAAGGCTGACAAGTGCAATATGTTGTTTGCCATATTTACACCTTAAACAGACATATCTGTACTTCCATACACACATATATATAAACAAACTGCATTAGTATACATATGTAACACATATATTCTTTTACATATAATAATACATATTTTTATTGTTTGCTATCCACTGCACATTTTTTTTAAAAACTACCTGGATAATAATGACAATGGAAAGTACAAGGGCTACATAGATCAATACCGCATGAATACTGCTTACTTAAGGCAAGCAGGTATTAAAATCTTTTCTCTTAAAAAATTATAAAACAAACAAACAAAAAAGTAAGGATAGAAATTATAGTGTAAGATGATGTCCACAGAACAGAATGACACAGGAAAGGGCAACCTGAATTAGTGGAATATCGAAGCAACAGAACATTTATAAAGGAATATTAATTCCGTTATCAATAAGTAAATACATCTTTAACCAAAATAGCAGCATGTGAGCCTTCTAGGACCCCCAAGAACGTCTAGGCCACTTGCCTCCTTCCATAGTCAACTCTGAGTCCCAACACTGGCATGCTTATTATTACCTGGATTTTGAATATATGTTGAGAGTGATATTTGATCTTTGTTAGCCATGTATAATATACTGGTTCTAATACTATTAGCAAGGACTGTTAAAAGGCTTTCCCAAAGGCTCAGTGGGTAAAGAAACTGCCTGCAATGCAGAAGACACAGAAGACAATGGTTTGATCCCTGGGTTGGGAAGATCCCCTGAAGGAGGAAATCACAACCCACGCCAGTATTCTTGCCTAGAAAACCTCATGGACAGAGAAGCTTGGTGGGCTGCAGTCCAAAGGGTCACAGAGTCAGACACAACTGAGCGACTAAGCACAGAAGGAGTTAAAAGCAGGAACTAAAGAGGAAGATTTTCTCAGACATACAATTAACAGAAATTAAGAAGCTCCAGAGCTGATTTTTTCCCCCCAAATATTTCTTTCCCAAGATAAAAATTAGATTTTAATCCTGTCTATCTGAAACAGTACCCCTGTTACCATGGTGCTAACTAATTTTTAGGATTCTATGAAATTAGACCATTAGATCTAAAGAAAAAAATTCTTCCCTTATTCTAAGGTTTTTCTTTTTTGCTTTTGTTTTTAACACCAAAAAAGAAACAACTGGAAGGCACCTCAAAAATCAGCTAGTTTAGTCCCAGAGGAGTTCTCACAACTAGACACACTAGGTCACAAATGACAGTGGATGAAACAGGCCCTCCAGCTTCTGTCCATAATCCACTCATTTACAGACTATGGTTCAGTCTGCACTGCAATTTTATACAGAGATATTTGTAATGGAAAACGTTAAGTATACAAATTACTATAAAAATTATATCCTGGTAATTCTCTGCCAGTCCAGTGGTTAGGACTCTGCAGTTTCACTACCAAGGGCTTGGGTTCAATCCCTAGTTGGGAGCTAAGATCCCAAAAGAGGCGTGACACAACCAATAAAAAAATAATAGAATGATATCCAGAGACACTTCCATTTTCTTTGCACTACTAAAACACAACCCTGAAATATGAATAAAGCTCCAGCAAGTACCAGAGCATTTATTTAACAGAATCTATTCAACTAACACCAAAGTTACCCTGTCATCAGGCCAAAAAATGTTCCAAGTCTAGTAAGACCGACGAGCTAAGTTCTACTGCAAGACATATGAGTTTTAAGACAATACTGTTTAGAAGGGGAGTGAAGTACATTTCAAGCCTGGCCTAAGAAGCGACAGCATCTGACAACACACACAAAACCATCTGACCACACTCAACTATCTACTGGAAGATAGACCCAGGACAAGGACCAAATGCAATGCTCTTGCACCTAGAATAAATAATCAACCTTCTGACAGTGACGCTGTGAAAATACTTTAACAGGATCCTAAGAAGGTCGCCGAATCCTGGATGCAGTTTTAGTTGGATTCCTCCTTGTCCTTTGAAGAGGAAAATTGTTAGGACTCCAAACTAGAGTCAAACATGACCAGTAACTCAAAACACACATCAGTGAATCTCTTAACTTCTAGCCTGGCCCACCAGCTCAATGCAGACACCGATACAGTGTTAGATGGCGACAATTAATCTGAAAAATCCACTGTATGAATGATCAACATTCGAATACACAGGCTTTTTTACATTCTGCATTTGAAGTAGTATAAGAGCCTAGCCTACTGGAACCTTATAATGACTTTTTTTTTTTTCCACCACACTGCAGGGCTTGTGGGATCTTAGTTCCCTGACCAGGGATCAAATCTACACCCTTTGCAATGAAATGGCACGGTCCAAACCACTGGACTGTCAGGGAAGTCCCTCATAACTACTACTTTTAAAGTGGAGAACAAGAAGGGTCACAGACCACTCTGTGGGGCTCTGTGGGACTTGCCATCGGTCACGGCTCCTGGAGTCTTGTCCCCCACTTCCCTCTCACTGGACTCTTCACTTACTGTGGAGTCAGCATCCGAGGGAGAAACTCTGCAGATCAAAACAAATGCAGATGTTAGGAAAAAGGAAGAAAGCAGGCAGAAAGGTCACATTTATCTGGATGTGGAAGTCAGGCTTCTCGGCAAAACTGAGAGAAGTCAGAGTCCAAAACCCTGTTTCAAGGCGCAGCATCTTCAAAGACCGCAGTGACAGCACAGTCACCTTCTGAGGACAGCGTGAGATGCCTTACTAAATGGCTCAGCACACTCATTTCAACAAATGCTAGAAAACCAAGTACTTGCTGGAGGACAGTCCTCCCAGCTCCCAGGGGAAACCTGGCAGTCTGGGACTGCTGTGGGTTGAATCAGAGAATCTGGGATTCAAGTTTGGTTAGGAGTTAGCTGGGCCTGCAGAATTTCCAGGAAGCCAGGGTCATTCTGTAGTCACCCCATACAATTCCAAATCTTTGGAGGAAATCTACACTTCTAACACAAAGGCAATGATTATCGCTGTTAATTGATTCTACATATAAAAAGCAAGTGTGTCACAGAACCCAAGTTGCTCCAGGATTCACTGAAAAGCCTTAATCAGTTAACACCCCTTCTCTTTGAACTTTCTGAAATGCCCAGACATTCTAGTGCCTCCGAGGGATGCTAAACTCTGATATTAACCATGCAGACCATTGAGATGTTGTGACTAAGTGTCTAGGCTGAGGCTTCCAGAGGAGAAAAAAAGACGTTGTTAAATTGTACTAGCATATTCAATAATCTTTAATGATTTGATTTATTTTCACTCTGCAAAATAATTAAGCAAATGATCTCTCTCTACATTATTCATCTTCTTTTGTAAAGATCATATTCTAACATTCATTAAATTCTTAAAACTAGGCCAGAACCCCTCGGTTATGTTTTCTGATAAATCAGAAATTACAATGTCATTTTGAATGTTGGTATGATCACACATTTTCCCCTCTCAACAGAAAACCAGAATTTGGCGTTCCAAAGCTCAAAAGAAGGCTGATAATTTGAGGCTTCAATACCAAAGCCTGATCACGCTTTGAACTAAAGCCAAGTTAATAAAACTGACCCTGAACGTTGTCTTCTTTAAAGAAGGGCAGCACACCTTACAGGGTCATAGGGTCACAGTGGGTAGTCTGTTAAGAGCACGGTCCATCTCATGTACTGTTAACAGCAGTACCCTGTGTACTTAATGTTGGTAAGAGGAATGGGAATTAACTGGGAAAGGGGAGCTGGGCAGGGGAGTGGGGAGCAGGGCGATGAAGAATCCATGCACACATGCTAAGAAGGGTGGCAAGAGTGGCAGACGGAGAAAAGCCAAGCAAAGAAAGTAGGGTGTGACCAAGGCCACCTGCAGACTGAGCCGCGGGCATAACAGTCAAGGGCAGAGCCAGTGCTGGCCGAGTGTGTATCATAAGCCATGCACTTTTTATGCATTTTTGTACATTATTCCCAACATCACCTCCATAGGGCCTAGTGTGGTCACCCCAGAATATATACCCTCGAGCTGGTCAATCCCTAATGAAGTTCCAGGGGGACCATCAAATCATATGGGTCGGCGATTCATAACCTTACCCACTTTGGGGAAAGAAAGCACATGGGCCTCCTCTGGGAGTCCATTAGAGCGGATCAAGGGCCCTTGGGTGTGCTGATTTTGGGGGCCAATCTCATCAGTCTTCCAGGCTGCAGACTTGGGCAACATTCACCGTCAGCCCTTCTGCTACTGGAAACTAACAAACGGAAAATAGAACCAAGGTCACGATAGAGAACAATACAGAAAGCCCAGTAAGAACCTTCCTCTGTGACGAATGTTCTTGGAAGGGATCTTTGCCTTGGGGCTCGGCACATCTCCGTTCTCAGAGGGCGTGGTGTGGTCCTTCACGGGTCCTGGCAGTGGTGCTGGCTCGTGAATGATCAGTATGTCATCCTTATTGTGCTGACCCAGGTGCTGCTTAGCGAAATCGAAGCCCTTCACACTAGGGATCTGCAACTGAAACACACACACACACACATACACACGTACAAGTGAGACAGTCAAGCTGATGGTGAGTGCCAGCTTCTGACCCAAAAGTGTGCTTGCAATCTTCCCATCAAATTCAACACGCATCCTTAGAACACTGACCCGTGCAAGAATTATACCTAGAGTTTGCAGAAAAGACCGACACTTGCTACAGATCAAAATACAAAGATTAAAAAGTCAGACCACGCTAGAAGACATCACAAGACAAGGCCTAGCCACTGTCACAGCAGTGACCCCAGCCCGGGCAGTGGCACGGGGCAAGACTCTTCTCGGAGAACAGGGACTTGTGCCAGGACTCGGAGCACAGACCAAACGTAGAAGTAAAAAGAGGGGGCTACTCAGAGAATGTCCTCAATTGCGTCAGGGGCCAGAGAAGACTTGAGATCTGGTAAAAGATCACATTAGCTGCACTAGAAGGGTCAGGACGGAGGCAAATGAGAGAAGGCCAGACTGTAATACCCAGGGGTAGGTATTAACTGTTTCCTTTACTGGGCTTGCAAAGTAGAGGAAAACAAGCCACGTATTAGTAGTGGTCCCGAGGGTCTCTATGGCAGGAATCCCCCATGCAATTCCATCAGGCTGAATTCTACACCCACAGAGAGTGCCATCAGTCAGAAGACAAAGTCCAACCCATCTAAGGAGCTGTTCTAGACAATATACTGCATGTGGAAGTGAACGGTTTTGCTGATTTGCGCTAACTTTACACACAGGTGATTGACAACATCAGTGGCTTCTATTTGTGATCTCTAAGGTCTTTGAGTACTAAAAAGCTAGGCTGGATGGGTAGAAAGAAAGCAGTCTGCAATAACGACTTACGCCAGCAGAGGGCGAAAGCACTTGATATAAATCATGCTTACAAAAACGCTGCTTGGAAACAAAAGGCAAAGACTGGCATGCCTATATTTTCTAAATTAATAACATCTTGTTACCAGCAGTCAGCTTCACCACACACAAGCAGATTGTGCGTGGTGCACATTTCTTGGCTCAAAAATGTTGTTTCCCAAACAATGAGCCCAAACCTGCATCTCCACGACTCCCCCTACCTCCCAGTCATCTTTACTGGGGCTCTGTAAATCTCTGGGACTGTGGCTTCCCAGGTGGAGCGAGTGGTAAAGAATCCGCCTGCCAATGCAGGAGGCACAGGAGATGGGTTCACTCCCTGGGTCAGGAAGATCCCCTGAAGGAGTAAATGGTAACCTGCTCCAATATTCCTACCTGGAAAATTGCGTGGACAGAGGAGCGTGGGGGGCTATGGGCCATGGGGTCGCAAAGAGTCAGGCACAACTGAACATGCATACACACACACCTTCCTGGGGGCGTGTGTTCCTTTTAAAGCAATCAAACTCCAATAGACAACTTCTGTAGATAAACTTCTGGTTGCTCCTTTCTCAAGAATCCTTCTCCTGCTTTCCAGGAAAGACACATCTCTCATCCATGGGGCTGCTTTCACCCCAGCTACCTCATTTTAGCTCCATAAGTTTCCTCTAAATGAGAGAGTAACAGATATCATCAACAGCCATCTAATCATAACCCAAAATCTCCTCTTTTGAAAGTTAGATGATTTGCTTTTATCAAAATTGAAGGAAGAACCACAGATTGCCTCCTCTCAGCAAAGGTTTCTAAAGTGAATAAGGGAAACACAGCATCTTCTCCTTGGTACAGTTTGTGTAGTCAGGTCTAGGAACTAAATGCCTGCCCTGAAATACTCTTAGGTTTATATAAGAAACATACATAAGTGGGAAGCAGCTATATAGTACAGGAAGCTCAGCTCGGGGCTCTGTGATGACCTAGAGAGGTGGGTGGGAGGCTCAAGAGGATACTTACAGCTGATTCACATTGTTGTAAAGCAACACAATACTGTAAAGCAATTATCCTCTAATTAAAAATAAGTTTTTTAAAAAACTGAAAAAAAATAAAGATGAAAACCTTGGCAAGAAAAAATGAAACATATATATACATCGTAGGGGAACAAAATTTGCTACCCCTAAATCTCTCTTAAGAGTCCCTTGGACAGCAAGGAGATCCAACCAGTCAATCCTGAAGGAAATCAA
>SJYC01107702.1:0-14276 GCA_006408675.1 Madoqua kirkii | reverse complement strand
ACACCTGAGGTCCTGGCCAGCTACCGCCCTGGGAAGACCCCCAACACCACCCCGTATGTGAACTTGCCCCACCAGGCCTCTGCTCCCACCGGGTGGCTATCCCAGCACGTCACACTGACTGAGGTCCAGGGGACTGTGGGCAGGACCTGCCTGCACCCAGGAGACCGCAGGGTGCCCATCGCTGGTAACCCTCTCTCTCATCTGCTTCCACTCTCCGCCCCCAGACACATCTTTGCCGTTGTGGCATCGGCGTATGGCCTGTCTGAGAGCACGGGGCAGGCCACCTGCATCCTTCTGGGGTGAGTGGTGGCTGAGCCCTCAGGCCATGCTGGAGGGCGATGTGAGGTCCGTATTTGAAACTGCCTGTCCGGTCCACTGCTGGGCAGCAGCTCTGGACTTGCTAAGACCGTACTCCTTGAGCGAGGAGGCATCTTGGGGACTTTTGTCTGTTTGGCCTCCTTGCCCTGGATCTATGTTTCTGCATTTCTGGGAGCCTCTGTTAGGGTGGGCTTCACTTCCAGGTGGGCACATCCGCACTTTGGGGCTCATTTGGGGTCACCCTATGTGTTCCTTCCTGGAGGCCCTGCCAGCCCTTCTCTCCTGCAGTGGGCACAGCGGCTCTGGGAAGACGGAGGCAGCCAAAAAGATGGTGCAATTCCTCCACAGCCTGGAGTGGGAGCAGACAAGGGAGAGAGGGTGTCGGGTGAGGGGCAGCTCGCCATTGCCCAGGGGTCCAAGAGGGACCTTCCCACTCCTCTGGGCCAGGAGAGTGGTCTGCAGGCCTCTGGCTTCTCCTCGGGGGCAGCCCCAGGCATGGTCTACTGTGGGGAGGGTGGGCTGGGGCGACCGACCCCTCTGTGGGCCGACAGAGCCCCTACGTAGCATCCTCGCCTGGAATGCCTCATCAGGGGCTGCAGCACACAGAGATACTTGAATGTTCCCCCGCCCACCCAGCTGGACACCGTGCTGCCCCTGCTCAGCAGCTTTGGCCATGCCAAGACAGTCCTCAACGCCAATGCCAGCCGCTTCGGCCAGGTCCTGTGCCTCTGCCTGCAGCAGTGAGTGACGGGGGTCCAGGTGGGCAGGGGCACCCATGGCCGGTTCCCCAGATTGGGAACCTGAGACTCCCACCCTTGGGTCCAGCCCTCGGTGGGTCCCATCTGAGCAGGGGCCCCGGGCCACGTGTACCCTGGGCACCCTCACCGTGTCCTATGCCCACAGTGGGGTCGTCGTAGGCGCTTCTGTGTCACATCATCTGCTCGAGACCTCGAGGGTGGTGTTTCAGGTACGACCCAGCCCGCTGCTCCCAGCGCGGGGGAGAGGGAGGCGCTATGACCCCTCATTCCCCTGGCCTGCCTTTCCCTGGGGGCTTGTCCTTGCTTCTCGGGGCACAAAACCCGGCTGCTGCTCCCGCTAAGCCAGTCCTTCTCCCTCGAGGCCCAGGCTGAGCGGAACTTCCATGTTTTTTATGAGCTGCTGGCGGGGCTGGACCCTGTGGAACGGGAACAGCTCTCCCTGCAGGGGCCGGAGACCTACTACTACCTCAACCAGGTGAGGGGAGGTGCTCCCCTGCCCAGGGAGGGGTCCCTGCTCGGGGTCTAGGTGAGCGAGGCTGTGCGAGGCCCGGCCCCGACCCCTCACCCCTGAGCTCTGCTGTGCTCGGCAGGGCCGCGCCTGCAGGCTCCAGGACAAGGATGATGCCCAGGACTTCACAGAACTGGTGAGGGCCCTGCGGGCGCTGGGCTTGTGCACCGAGGAGCTGACCGCCGTCTGGGCTGTGCTGGCCTCCGTCCTGCAGCTGGGCAACATCTGCTTCTCCTCCTCAGAGGTGAGCTTCCGCTGAGGCGCTGGATTGGTGGTTTGGCTCGTCTGCATCATCAGCGGTAACAGAGTGCAGGAGACCACCCTCAGGGCCTCACCGCTGTCCTGGAAAGTGGATGGATTTCCATCTTTTTTTAAAAAATAAATTTATTCATTTTAATTGAAGGCTAATTACTTTACAATATTGTAGTGGTTTTGGATTTCCATCTTATAAATGAGAAAACTGAGACTGGGGTCTTCTGCCTCTATATTAATCCCATCCCACTAAGGCACCACCCTAAGATGGGTGCTTGGTGTTAACTGAGCAGCTATGATGTACTTGGGACTTCACGTGTGTGTGTGTGTGGGGGGTATATTTGGGTGGGGGGTCTACACCGAGCAGTTTGCATGATCTTAGTTCTCCAACCAGGGATCAAACTGACACCCTCAGCAGTGATAGAGCAGAGTCCTAACCACTGGACAATCAGGGAATTCCCTACGTAGTTTCTTTTTTTTTTTTTTTAATATTTATTTGGTTGCACCAAGTCTTAGTTATGGCATGAGTTCCTTGACCAGGGATCAAACCTAGGCCCCTTGCATTGGGAGCATGGAGTCTAAGCCACTGGGAAGTCCATTTAGTGCTCCAGCGAACACCATCACATAAAGCTTATTATTTCCCCTCTAATGACAAGACAGTGGAGACTCAGAGAGGGGAAGAGACTTGTCGGGGCCACCAGCTAGCACAGAGGTAAAGTCGGATTCACACTCAGGCCCTCAGACTCCAGAGCCAGCCCCTCCCCCAGCCCAGGTCTACCTCTGGGTCATGGGCACCTTGCTGGTCTGAGCGTGGCACTGCCCCCATCCATGGGAAGCAGCCAGTCCACAAGCAGAGCACTCCCTGCTCCCTCCCACCTCCATCCAGAGGGAGTCCCAGGAGGTGGCTGCCGTGTCCAGCTGGGCTGAGATCCACGCCGTAGCCCGGCTGCTGCGGGTGCCGCCCGAGCGCCTGGAGGGAGCGGTCACCCGGAGGTCACGGTGAGCTCGGAGGTCCTGGGCAAGGGGGGCCTGAGCAGACCACCCAAAGGCTTGGGGAGCCCCTGGGTGGGCCTTGGGCCTGGCACACCAGCTGCACATCCTCCGCCCTCAGGAGACGCCCTATGGCCAGGTCTCGAGATCCCTCCCCGTGGAAAGCGCCATCGATGCCAGGTAGCCCTGGGGACAGGAGAGAGCTGGGAGTGGGCCTGGCCCCTGCTGCACGGGGCTCACTCACCACGCCCCCAGGGACACCCTGGCCAAGGCCCTGTATGCCCGGCTCTTCACCTGGCTTCTGAGGACGGCCAATGCGCGGCTGGCGTCCCCTGCAGAGGCAGGCAGCATGGTTACCATCTCTGTCGTCGATGTCTACGGCTTTGAGGTCACCCCAGGGGTGGGGCCCAGAAAGGGGTGTCCACCTCATCCTGGATCTTCCTGGGGACCCCAGAAGCCCTTCTGTGGGGCACACTCACACACTTCTTGCCTCTCTGACCATACGATGGTCCATGAGACAGCTGCA
The DNA here is from genome assembly GCA_006408675.1 of Madoqua kirkii. Lineage (NCBI taxonomy): Eukaryota > Metazoa > Chordata > Mammalia > Artiodactyla > Bovidae > Madoqua > Madoqua kirkii. The sequence goes on along the minus strand of SJYC01107702.1, from coordinate 10,924 downwards.
TGCGCGTAGGTACAGCCGCCTGCCCTGTCCAGTCGTGATGTCACTTCTGGAGAGCCCTGCCTGCTTGGCTTTGTTGCAGAGTCTCATGGAGCCTTGAGGCGGTGAAAGACCCCAAGATGGGTCAGCCTCACTTCCTGTGTCCAGGAGGCGGGGGGAGAAGGGGACTCCCCCAAATCACCCTGAGTTTCCATAAGCTCGTCACCCCTTCCCAGAATATCCAGCCCCTCAGGCCAGGGAGGAGGGATGAGATGGGCACCGGTCACTGTCCTCTGCTCTTGCCTCCTCTCCACGGCACCTGTGTGTGTGTATATATATTCATATGCACATTTGTGTGTATTTTAGAGCATGTACAAAACTCTGTACAAAGCTGCATGAAGCAGGGGCTCTGCTAGGCTTGCTGGCCAGGTGTTGGGGGCACCGAGGAAGGAGCCTGGAATTCTAACAGGAGGACTCCTGGAAGGCTTCTTGGAAGCGGCAGCCTGGAGCTCTGCTTATGAGAAGTGGCATTTGGATAGTCCCTGAGCTAGGCTGTAGGAAAAAGTGCCTTCCAGACCACAGGATGGCTGTGATCAGAGGCCCGAAAGCTCACAGCGGTGCTGAGGCAGAAGGCAGGGGGACAGCTTGCTTGAGGGGAGGCCCGGCTGGGGCTGGGGCAGCACTGAGGCGGCCACACTCTGGGCCAGGGTCTTTGGACTTGACCCTGGAGGCAGCAGCATCCGCCCTGGGGCAGCATCCTGCCTGAGGCTGGGAGAATGTGGGCAGCAGTGGGAGCGGGGAGAAGGGCACCAGGCCTGGGTGCTGCCCCTCTAGCTGCCCCGGCCCCCCACCTCAGGTAGGTGCCCACCTCACTGTTCACGTGCCCCCAGGCCCTGCGGGTGAATGGTCTGGAGCAGCTGTATAACAACCTGGGCAGCGAGCGCCTACAACTGTGGTACAACCGGCTGTTGCTGGCCCAGGAGGAGGTACAGGACCGGGCTTGGAGGAGGCCGGGGATGCCCAGCTGTCTCCTAGAACAGAGGCCATCCCTGGGGGAGAGAGAGCACTACACTGAGAGCCCTGCCCCAAAGCCCCCTTGCTGTAGACCGTCTCAGTCCTTCCGAGCCTCAGTTTACTCATCTGTGCAATGGGAGGGTCAGCCTTGCTCTGGCTCAGATGAGGCCCCCCATGGACACGGGTGGTCTCCACAAACCAAGTGCTGGCTGTTCCTAGGAGGAGTGTCGGAGGGAGCTGCTGCCCTGGGTGCCCATCCCCCAGGCCCCACAGGAGTCCTGCCTGGACTTCCTGGTAGACCAGCCACACAGCCTCCTGAGTATCCTGGATGCCCAGACATGGCTGTCCCAGGTGAGCCCCTCGTGTTGGGGGACAAAGAGTGAGGGGTGCCTGGTGACCAGGCCAGGGCCAGCAGGGCCTCTCAGAGGAGAAATAAAGTCTGAGGTCCTAGGACCTTGCCCACAGGCCCTCAGCACAGCTTGGGAAGGCAGTGGCCACACTGGGTTCAGCTCTCTAGTCTCTGGATAATCCTAGTGAAATGCTGACGTCTCCGAGAGTCCTCACTACAGGAGGGGGACCATCGTGCCTGAGGGGCTGGGTGGTGCGGACTGTGCAGGCTGCGCGAGGGGCTTGCGGTTTCATCAAGAGTCTTTGTTATAAGTTCTTAAACTCCATAAAATAGCCTCTTTACTGGATGACTTTTTTGTATGTGAATCTTAAAACACATCCCATCTGTTTAATGTTTCATTTAAATGTACTGTATCCTTCCCCCTTTTTTATTTTCTTGGTGACACTACAAGGCATGTGGGATCCTACTTCTCTGACCAGGGATCAAACCCACACTCCTGGCATTGGAAGCACAGACTTAACCACTGGCCCGCCAGGGAAGTTCCTGGATGGGTTCTCAAAAGCATCTGAAAAACTTGCTCAGAAACACCTGTAACTATGAGAGCAGACTCCCAGGAGTCATTGCCAAAACTGCCTTCAAGTCCCCCAGCCCCGTTTCTTTTAAATAATTTTATCAAACGTCTCTAAGCTGCCAAATCTTTTTGACTGAGGTGTGCAAGTCTTCCATTTTTTTTCTTGATTGTTCAAAATAGTCCCTGGGAAAGAGGTTGTGCCCTTTATAAAGACGCAGATATGGAGCAACTTCCTAAAAATGCTTGGGAACCAAACTGAAGCGCGCCGTGTGTTCGGTGTCTGTGGTTTGGGGGGCAGGGGAGAGAGGCACAGCTCCGCCAGGGGAGCCACACCTGCAGAGGCCTGAGCATCTCTTCCTCTCCTCAGGCCACGGACCACACCTTCCTGCAGAAGTGCCACTATCACCACGGCGACCACCCGCGCTACACCAAGCCCCAGCTGCCCCTTCCCATCTTCACCGTGCGACATTATGCCGGGACAGTCACCTACCAGGTATCCGGTGAGGGCAGAGTGACCCTGGGGAGTCACCTGACGGGTAAGCGGAGTAAGTGTGGGGAGGCCTCTTCCAAGGCTTTAACCATCTCTTTGCCTGGGCCCCTCTGCCTCACCTAGTGCATGACTCACTGAGCTCTGGCAAGCATTGTGGGATGGGGGAGTCAAGGGCTTGGGACCCTCCAGGCCCAGAGGGGCAGAGTATATGTATGCATGGGACCTGGCTCTGATGACCTCAGGGAGTCTGCTTCTCCTTCTGCGCCTCCATTGTCCTCATCTGTAAAATGGGAAGGGGAACCTGTCCTATAGCATTGTCCTGAGGATTAATGTAATTACATGGAAGTGGTGGGACAGGTGCCTGGCACATCCGGGTACTCAGTAAAGGGACCTCCTCTCCCCCTTCTGAGTTTCATGATGACTGCACACTACCCAGGAGGAGAGCTTCAAGGGGGTGGGGGCCTGGTATAAATGGTGTATTCGGGTGACTGGTTTGGGGTGGAGCGAGCCCTGCTTGTGGGTGGGAAATGGTACCCATCGTGGTTTTGTTTGCATTTGTCTAGTGATTAATGAGCATCTCTTCATGTGCTCCTTGGCCATGTGTGTATTTTTCCTAGAGAAATATCTCTTCAATTCCTTTGTCCATTTTTGAATTGTGTTGTTTTTCTGGATATTAATCTAGATATTAATCCCTTATCTGATATGTGATATTTCCTTCCATTCTGTGGGCTGTCTTTTCACTCTCAACACTATTCTGATGCACAAGAGGTTTTCATTTTAATGAAATCCAGTTGATTTTCCCTTTGTTGTCTGTGCTTTCTGTGTCTATTCAGGAAATCATTGCCAAATCCAGTGTCATGAAGCTTTCTCCCTTTGTTTTCTTCTAAGAGTCTTATGGTTTCACGTCTTACATGTAGGTCTTTGATCCTTCTGTTCTGAGTTGATTTTGGTACATGGTGTGAGATGAAACGCCGCCTTTGAAGTTGGACTGTTCACAGAGGGAAGAGGCTGGGTCACTTGCCAGAGAGACTGGCTTCCACACCCGCCTTCTCTCCTTGACTTCCCCTCCACGCCTCACATTGTCTCTTGCAGGTTCACAAGTTTCTAAACAGAAACCGGGACCATCTTGACCCTGCCGTGGTGGAGATGCTTGCCCAGAGCCAGCTCAGGTGCCCCTGCTGGCCATCCTGTACCCCCCAACCCTGCTCTGTCCTCCTCACCCAGACAGTCTTGCCCAAGGGGCTGGCCTTCAAGATCCTCGCACCTTGAACCTTTGGCTGGCCCACTGCAGTGCCCCAGGGAGTGGGGACGGGGGGCAGGCTGGGCTATGGACAGGCCCGGCGAGCTGGCGCAGTCCCCGTCTCACCCCGCAGCTGGTGAGCCGCCTGTTCCAAGAAGCAGAGCCTGATGAGTTTGGGGGAGGACCGGGCAAACCCACGCTGGCCACTCGCTTCCAGAAGTCCCTGGGGGACCTCCTAGCCCAGCTGGGCAGGTGAGAACAGTGCCCCCACACCTGACCCCCGGGAGTTTGAATAGGGGGCCAGTCTGTGCTCACGTGACTCCCCTTTCCACCCACGAGGAGCCATGTCTGCTCCATCCAGTGCCTCAACCCCAATCCAGGAAAGGTGAGCCCTCCCAGCACCTGGCCGCAGAGCCCTCCCATTCCTGCCCTGCCCTCTCAGCACCCCCGCCCCTCCCGTGCCCTGCCCCGTGCTCCCCACGGCTGTGAGCCCCTCGACTCCATGTCCTTGGCTCTGCCGTGCTGCCTGGCCACAGCTTCCAGCCCTCTTCGACGTGGATCATGTGGCAGAACAACTGCGCCAGGCGGGCATCCTGGAGGCAGTGTGTACCCGCAGTGCCAACTTCCCCATTCGCCTGCCCTTCCAGGCCTTCCTGGACAGGTAGGGCCCGGGATGGGAGGAAGCAGGCACCTCAGGGCCAAGACTCACTAAGCAGGAGCCCCTGGAGTGGCTGGCGGACCTGGGACTCCTTCTGGGGAGACGGACCCACTTTCCCAGGGACCCTGGGCCAGCTGTCCAGTCCTCCCTCCTTCCATTCTCTCTCTCCTTCTCTCCCTCCGTCTCCTTCCTCTGCATACCTCTGTGCATTCATGCACCTCTCCTCCTCTTAGCAAAACTCTCCTGGGTGTCTGGCACATAGTAGGTGCTTTCCATAATCATTGTTGAATACTTACAGACTGAATGGACCTGAGGGGCTCGGGGATCAAATGAGTGTGGGGAGAGGTGCTCTTGTGCTTGTTCTGACTTAAGTTATCCATCCCTGGGCAGGTTCCGGGCCCTGGGGACCGAGGAGCAGGGTGAGCTCTCTGACCGGGAGAGGTGTAGCATCATCCTGGACCAGGTGCTGGCGGCTGAGTCACCCCTGTGTCACCTGGGAGCCACCCAGGTGGGCGGTGTGTGTGTGCAGAGAGGCAGGGAGGGCTGGCAAGTGGGAGGAGCATTCTGGGATCCTCTCAGAATCTGGTGGTCCTTCCAGGTGGTGGGGAGACAGAGTGGGCTGGGTGTCCCAGGCACCCCAGGAGAACGGGTTGCCTGGAAGGAGGCTGAGGGCTCGGGAGAAGGGCACACCTGGCCTGCCTCCAGCCCACACCTCTGCCCCCAGGTACTGCTGCGGGAGCCGGGCTGGCAGCAGCTGGAGCAGCTCCGGGCCCAGCAGCGCGCCCAGGCCCTGCTGACCCTGCACCGAGGCCTCCGTGTCTGCATCTCCCGCCAGCGCCTCTGCCTCCTGCCGCGGATGCAGGCTCACGTGCGTGGGCTCCAGGCCAGGTGTGCAGGGGGGCGCTGAGACTGTAGGCCTCCTCAACGTGGTGGGGCAGGCTCTGGGAGACATAGGGCCTCGAGGCAAGTCTGTCTGCCTGCATCCCATTGGCACTGGACTCTTCTTGCCGACACCCCTGCCCATACCTCTGCTGTCTCTTCTTGAATGGCCCCAGCCACGAGGAGCTCATTACCTGCTGAGGCCACTCAAACCTGCTGTCTTGACCTCCTGACTAGTGTTTTGCATTGTTTTTTGTCTGCACTGGGTCATCACCGCTGCATGTGGGTTTTCTTTAGTTGCAATAAGCAGGCGCTGCTCTTCTTTGTGCTGCAACGGCTTCTCGTGGCCGCGGCTTCTCTTGCCGTGGAGCGCGGGCTCGAGTACAAACGCAGGGTTCAGTAGTCGTGGCTCAGGGGCTCAGTTGCTCAATGGATGTGGGATCTTCCTGGACCAGGGACTGATCCCATATCCCTCACATTGGCAGGCAAATTCTTAGTCACTGGACCACCAGGAAAGTCCAACTGTCCTATTTTTCAGTCCGTTCTCCACTCTGCAGCAAGAATACTCTCTCTCTTTTTATTTTTGGCTGCAGTGGGTCTCAATTGAAGCATGCGGGATCGTTGGTTGTGGCATGTGGAATCTATTAATAGCTCCCTGGCCAGGGGTCACACCCAGGTCCCCTGCATCGCAGGCAGATTCTGTTCTGTCTGAGCGACCAGGGAAGGCCTTCCAAATCGTTTCATCACCAGCAAGAACTCTGTACCTGTTCAACAATCATACTCCACGCCCCCTTCCCTCCAGCCCCTGGTAACTCCCAGTATACCTTCTGTTTCTGTGAATTTGCCTATTCTAGACATGTCATCTAAGTTGACTCATACAGTATCTCCCTTTACATCTGCGTTATTGCACTAAACATATTTTCAGGGTTTGTCCCTTTTATAACATGTGTCAGGACATCATATATTTTTTTATACCTGGAAATTGTTCCGTTGTGTAAGTGGACCACAGCCGTTTATCCACGTATCTGTTGAGTGTGCATGTGGGTTGTTTCTGCCTTTGGGCTTATTGCAAATAAGGCTGCCATAAACATGGGCGTGCAAAGTACAGTTCAAATCTCTGCTTCCAGTTCTTTTGGGTCTTTACTTCGGAGTGGAATTCCAAGTTATCTGGTAATTCTGTCTTTACCTTTTTGCGGAATTGCCAGATTGTTCTCCATAGTGGCTGTACCATTTTACCTTCTTACCAGCAGTGTGTGCAGCTCCCAGTTTCACAATCCTTGCTAAGCCTTGTTATTTTCTGCTGTTTAAATTATCGCCAATCTAGTGGACGTGAGTCGGAGACGACTGAGCAACTTCACTGTCTCTTTTCACTTTTATGTGTTGGAGAAAAAAATGGGAACCCACCCCAGTGTTCTTGCCTGGAGAATCCCAGGGACGGGGGAGCCTGGTGGGCTGCCATCTCTTGGGTCACATAGGGTTGGATATGACTGAAGCGACTTAGCAGCAGCAGCAGTGTATATGGATTACTTTTTAAATATTTATCATGCTCAGGGCTGCTTCCTTGAGAAGTCTGGACTTTCTTATATCTGGAAAATTCTCAAAGGTATTGTCTCTTCAGGAATCTATTAGACTTCCCGAGATGTAATTTTTTTCATTTTTAGGAGTTCTTCTTGGGGGGAGGGAAAAAAAGTTCTGTTTCTTAAATAGTAATGTGCCAGACTCTATTCCAAACACACCTCTTAATTCATTTCATCTTCTTGTGGAGCAGACAGTCCAGTAATTCTCCTTTTAGAGGTGATGAAAGTAAAACACAAAGAGGTCAAGTAAGGAGTTCTCCGGCGGTCTAGTGGTCAGGACTCAGCACTTCACAGTCAAGGGTGTGGGTTCAATCCCTGGTTGGGGACCTAAGATCCTACAAGCTACGAGCATATTAAAAAAAAAAAAAAAAAAAAACCCAGAGAGGGAAAGACCTTATCCTAGACTGCTGTGACAAAACAGTAGAGGAACGTGCTCGGGTGGCCGGCTCGAGCCTCAGGCCTCAACCCCCTGCGTACCGCAGCCTCTGGGTTCACTTGCTCTTCTGTCCTGTCCTTTCCCCATTGCTTGTTACGAAGCCAAGTGCTTCACTGGGGTCTGGTTTTACACTCATGTCTTGACTTGGAGGATCTGGGTATTGGGTGTGAACGCGGACTCCTCACCAGCCCCCTTCTCGGCCTCCAGGAAGCGATACCTCCGCCGGCGGGCAGCTCTGGGGCAGCTGAACACCATCGTGCTGGCGGTCCGGGCCCTGCTCTGGAGACAGCAGAGACCACAGGTGAAGCCCACGGTGGGGTGCTGCCTGGGGTGTGCTCAGGGGAGAAGCCAAGCAAGCCTTTGCTGGTCAAGCTGGCCGAATGAAGACAGTGATCACCGTCCACACCCAGCCACACAAGGGCCGAGGCCTCAGGGACCACTGCTAGCGGAGCGTCTCATCCCCGCTGCCTGGCTGGGGCAGCCTGGGGCCTCCGGGAGCTCATCGCCTTCCTTCGTGCCAGGGCCTGACTCTCTCTGCCGGCTGGGGTGCCTCCATCCCCTCCGGGGGCCCCTTGGGCTGCTCCCTGTCTTGCCTGATGACTCTGACATGAGGGCCATAAAGCAGTTCGAAGGTCAATGCCCACACGCCACCCCCCTCTCCTGCCCCTCCCTGCCTGGACTTTGTCCCCCAGGGACCATTTCTTCCCTTCCTGCTGCCCTCTTCCCGGTCCTGGCAGACGGGCAGCAACACCCACAGCGCTTCGGCTGGTGAGGGCTCGGGAGGGCCAGGGGCAGACGCCAGCCCCCCGGGGTCCATCCACACCTGTTCCACTGGTGCCCAGGCCTCCTGGGAGGAGGAGGGGTCAGCTGAACTGCCCAGCAAGCTGGGAACCTCGAGGGAGCTCGGGGTGACGCTTCACGGGGACACCATCTCCTCCCGCATCTTCCCCAACAGCTTGGGCGTCGGCGCAGCTGGCACAGCCTCGGGGCCTTCGAGACAGTGCCAAGCATGGTAGGTGGCCTGGAAACTGGAGAGTGTCTGCTGGGTCGTGAGCCTGCTGAACCTGGCCCAGCTTGAGGGGGAGCGTGGGGTCCCAGGGGTCCGAGCTGGGTCCTGTCCTCAGGCCCATCCATTGTGTCCCCCAAGAAGAGGCCTAGGCGCCCTTGTTTTCCCTCTGAGGGCTCGAGGGGCCCCACTGGAGTGCCCAGGGCTAGAATCCTTGGTCTCTGGAGGGGAAGCTTATAGCCCAGGGGGTGAGAAGGGCCCCTGGGTCCCTGTGCCCCTCCCTGAGTTTCTGCTCAATTGCTCCTCTCCACCAGGAGCTGGGGAGCTTGGAGATCCCGGCTGAGCTCGCCGCCATGCTGAAGACGGCGGAAGGTGAGTCGTGATGGGCCTTGTTCTTCCACGACCCCCTCCTCTCCCAGTGTCCACTCCCTCTGATGCTCTCTCTGGGTGCCCCCAGCTCACTGCCCGGCTCCCTCTGCACTGGAGCCGGGGGCTGATGCTGGGAGATGGAGCTGGCACCAGAGCCAGTCTCCTTACCTGGGTGTTTCTGGGCTGCCTCCCATGTCATCCCAGGCCATCAGCACGCCTGGATCCAGAGCATCACCGAGGCCATGCCCCCGGAAGTTCCTGCCCGGCCCAGCCTGACCCTCCCACCTGACATCAACCACTTCCCCTTCTCCAGCTTCATCTCCATCGGCTTTCAGGTGGGCTTACTGTCCTCAGCTCTGCTGGCTGCTGCCCAAATTTCCCCAGACACGAGCCCCCAAACACAGGCAGAAGCTGTGTTTGTCCTTCTTTCTCCATCCCTCTCCTCCATCTCCTGTTGTGGGGATTGTGGATGCAACTGCATTGCTTGGAAAATCCACTGAACCCACATCTCAGTCTATTGTTACTTATCAGCGATGCCACACCTTTGTTACACCTGCGGCATTGCCCTGCCATTGAACGCTGAAGTCGTGCCGTTAATGCGTGTTTAATGACAAAGCAGAGTGTCCAGGCAACAGTGTTGGAAACAAAAGCAAGATTCAAAAGTGCCCATCGAGCACGGTCCCGATGTACCAGGCAACAGCCGGGCGTGTGGGGAGATGACGTGTGTACCTTCACACAGGAAATAAGACCAGGAAGAAAGAAGTGAAAACGCTCACTCTGGTTACACCTCACAGTGGCATATTGATGGTGGTTTTTATTCTTCATCCTTTTCCCTGTTTTCTGAGTTTTCCATATGCACGGGCTTTAGTTTTCTAATCAGAAAAATTTAGGTGTATGGTTTTTATATTTATTTTTGTTTTGGCTGTGCTGAGAGAGCGCTCCCTGGTTGCGGCGAGCAGGCTTCTCATTGCGGTGGCTTTTCTTGTTACGAAACAGACGCTCTAGGGTGCAGGCTTCAGTAGTTGCGGTATGCGGGCTCAGGAGTTGTGACCCATGGAGTCAGTGGCTCCGTGGCACGTGGGGTCTTCCTGGACCAGGGAACAAACCAGCGCCCCCTACATTGGCAGGTGGCTTCTTAACCACTGGACCACCAGGGAAGCCCAATCAAAGTGTATTTTTAAGGCGCTTTTCCTCTCCAGCCCATCTTCCTCTCGTACGTTCCTTCTACCTCACAGTGGCATATTGATGGTGGTTTTTATTCTTCATCCTTTTCCCTGTTTTCTGAGTTTTCCATATGCACGGGCTTTAGTTTTCTAATCAGAAAAATTTAGGTGTATGGTTTTTATATTTATTTTTGTTTTGGCTGTGCTGAGAGAGCGCTCCCTGGTTGCGGCGAGCAGGCTTCTCATTGCAGTGGCTTTTCTTGTTACGAAACAGACGCTCTAGGGTGCAGGCTTCAGTAGTTGCGGTATGCGGGCTCAGGAGTTGTGACCCATGGAGTCAGTGGCTCCGTGGCACGTGGGGTCTTCCTGGACCAGGGAACAAACCAGCGCCCCCTACATTGGCAGGTGGCTTCTTAACCACTGGACCACCAGGGAAGCCCAATCAAAGTGTATTTTTAAGGCGCTTTTCCTCTCCAGCCCATCTTCCTCTCGTACGTTCCTTCGGGGCTCCCCCGGCCCTGTATCTGGCAGGTCAGCACGGATCAGCCTCTGCTCAGGCACGTGGCAACCCCCTTCCTTGCAGGAGCCCTCCTTGCCCCACCCTGGGAAGCTGCTGACCAAGCCCCTCACCCAGCTGGATGGTGAGAACCCTCAGCATGCCCTGGATATCAACAAGGTGGTGAGTGACCCAGTGGGGAGGGGACAGGGTGGGCCGGTGCCGGGGTGCTGGCGGGCACAGGGAGCCCTGCACGACCTGCCGCCCCTGGCTTGCTGTCCGCAGATGCTGTGGCTGCTGGGGGACGGGTCGCTGGCACCCTGGCAGGAGCAGACCATGGGCCAGTACCTGGTGAGGCAGGGGCAGCGCCGGCCGGGGCTGCGCGACGAGCTCTTCAGCCAGCTGGTGGCCCAGCTCTGGCGCAACCCCGACGAGCAGCAGAGCCAGCGCGGCTGGGCCCTCATGGCCATCCTGCTCAGCACCTTCCCACCGAGGCACACCCTGCAGAAGCCACTGCTCAAGTAGGGGGCTCAGCGCGGGGGCCGCGGGCGGGTCAGCAGGCCACCCCAGGCTCTCAGCGGCCCGTGCTGTGCCCGCAGGTTTGTCTCTGATCAGGCCCCCAGGGGCATGGCTGCGCTGTGCCAACACAAGCTGCTGGGGGCCCTGGAGCAGACGCAGCTGGACCCTGGGTCTGCCCGGG
>SJYC01107701.1:0-91726 GCA_006408675.1 Madoqua kirkii | reverse complement strand
GCTGGACGTGTCCACCTTCAGCGGTGAGGCGCGCGTCCTGCTCAGGGTTCCCACGGCAGAGTCTGCCTGGCACCCTCGCCCTCCCCAGACCTCCTTCCCACCTCAGCCCTCCTGATGTGACCTTGACCTCCCTATCATCCTGCTAGTGGGACCCCAATGGGACAGCACCACTTTCCCCGTCAGGGTGGACCCTGCTGTCGCTCACTCTCACCGCTGCCCCTCACCCTTGCAGAGGAGTGCTACTCGGCCGAGGTGGAGTCCTGGACCACGGGGGAGCAGTTGGCCGGGTGGATTCTACAGAGCAGGTCTGGGGACCAGGGATGGGGGAGTCTGGCCGAGTCCTCCTTGCCCTCCCAGCCTGCTGTCCCACCGAGCACCTTCTGCGGCTGCTCCTGCAGGCCAAGGCCTGCTGCCCAAAGGGTGGAGGCGAGGTGTGGGGGTCGGCAGGCAGGGCCTAGACAGCAGATTCCAGATGGAGAGTGAGCAGGGAGTATTTCTGCTAGATTTGGCCCAGATTCTGATCAAATTGGTAAAATAAATACAGCAGAAAAATACATAAAAACAAACAAAAACAAATACATCAGAGCCAACGCAGAGGTAGAAGGCCTTTTTGCAGAAAAAGAGCGGACACCGGGTCCTCTCGCCCCCCTCTGCAAGCGCCTCCCCCCGCCGCACCCTCAGGTCCTTGACGCTTCCGGATGGCCACTTGCCTGGCTGACCACCCTGTCCTCCCTGCCCCTGTCTCGCCCAGAGGCCTGGACCCGCCCCCGCGCGGCTGGTCCGTGTCACTGCACTGCAGGGACTCCTGGAGGGACTTGGCTGGCTGCGACTTCGTGCTGGACTTGATCGGCCAGACCGAGGACCCGGGGGACCCGGCCAGGCCCCATAGCTACCCCATCACCCCCCGTGGCCTGTAGGTGCCACCCCAGCACCCCTGGCCTGCTCCTGTCCCTATCCTGTCATAGGCAACCCCACCGCCACCCCGTCATACCCTGGGGTTCCCTGGTGCTGCCGCAGGTCCAGCCCCCAGGCCTCCTCCCATCCTGTGGGGATGACCTCAACTCCCGCCCCCGCCCCTCTCCACAGCAGCTTCTACACCTTGTCTCAGCCTGGGGACCCCACCTCCTTAGCTGGGCCTCCATGGCTGGAGGTGGCCCTGCAAACCCCTTAGCTGGGCCCACTGTCTCCTGCAGAGCCGAGAACATCCCCCTGGCCCCCAGCATCCAGGCCTGCTCACTGCCCCCAGGCCCACCTCCGGGTCCAGCCCCAACACTGCCCAGCAGGGGGCGCACAGGTAAGGTGGGGGTGGGCACACTCAGGTGGGCAGGGCGATGAGAATGGGTTTGCAGGAAGCCCCTGCCCCAGCAGGTGACGCCAGCCCTCCGTAGGTGAGTCCCGGACCTCAGGGAGCCTGGATGGCTTCCTGGACCACCTCTTCGAGCCCGTCCTCTCCCCCGGCCTCAGCGTGAGTGTCCTGCGCCCCAGCCCAGCCTGGTCCCTCCCTTTCTGGGGCCCCTGCTGCCCCTGCCACCCCCCTAGGACTCTAGCTCTGACCTTTTGACCTGTGACCTTTATCTTCACAGGATCTGGAGCAAGGCAGGGCTCTGACTGGCCGCATGAAGGGAGGGGGTGCCATGGGGCCCATGCAGCAAGGCAGCTACCCCATGAGTGAGTGCAGGGCTGAGCCCATCTGGGGTCTCCCTGCCCATGGACGGGGGGAGGCATGGCCCGGGCTTCCCACGCAGCTGCCGTCAGAGCTCCAGCCCGCACCCCGGTGGCCCGTGCTCATCTCCTCGCCTGGGGCTGGAGGGAGGCTGTCTGGGGGCCCAGGTGGGCACTGACGTGGGAGGACCTTGTCCCCACAGTGTACCCAGGGATGGTGCAGATGCCCATCTGCTAGATTTGGCCCAGATTCTGATCAAATTGGTAAAATAAATACAGCAGAAAAATACATAAAAACAAACAAAAACAAATACATCAGAGCCAACGCAGAGGTAGAAGGCCTTTTTGCAGAAAAAGAGCGGACACCGGGTCCTCTCGCCCCCCTCTGCAAGCGCCTCCCCCCGCCGCACCCTCAGGTCCTTGACGCTTCCGGATGGCCACTTGCCTGGCTGACCACCCTGTCCTCCCTGCCCCTGTCTCGCCCAGAGGCCTGGACCCGCCCCCGCGCGGCTGGTCCGTGTCACTGCACTGCAGGGACTCCTGGAGGGACTTGGCTGGCTGCGACTTCGTGCTGGACTTGATCGGCCAGACCGAGGACCCGGGGGACCCGGCCAGGCCCCATAGCTACCCCATCACCCCCCGTGGCCTGTAGGTGCCACCCCAGCACCCCTGGCCTGCTCCTGTCCCTATCCTGTCATAGGCAACCCCACCGCCACCCCGTCATACCCTGGGGTTCCCTGGTGCTGCCGCAGGTCCAGCCCCCAGGCCTCCTCCCATCCTGTGGGGATGACCTCAACTCCCGCCCCCGCCCCTCTCCACAGCAGCTTCTACACCTTGTCTCAGCCTGGGGACCCCACCTCCTTAGCTGGGCCTCCATGGCTGGAGGTGGCCCTGCAAACCCCTTAGCTGGGCCCACTGTCTCCTGCAGAGCCGAGAACATCCCCCTGGCCCCCAGCATCCAGGCCCCCTCACTGCCCCCAGGCCCACCTCCGGGTCCAGCCCCAACACTGCCCAGCAGGGGGCGCACAGGTAAGGTGGGGGTGGGCACACTCAGGTGGGCAGGGCGATGAGAATGGGTTTGCAGGAAGCCCCTGCCCCAGCAGGTGACGCCAGCCCTCCGTAGGTGAGTCCCGGACCTCAGGGAGCCTGGATGGCTTCCTGGACCACCTCTTCGAGCCCGTCCTCTCCCCCGGCCTCAGCGTGAGTGTCCTGCGCCCCAGCCCAGCCTGGTCCCTCCCTTTCTGGGGCCCCTGCTGCCCCTGCCACCCCCCTAGGACTCTAGCTCTGACCTTTTGACCTGTGACCTTTATCTTCACAGGATCTGGAGCAAGGCAGGGCTCTGACTGGCCGCTGAAGGGAGGGGGTGCCATGGGGCCCATGCAGCAAGGCAGCTACCCCATGAGTGAGTGCAGGGCTGAGCCCATCTGGGGTCTCCCTGCCCATGGACGGGGGGAGGCATGGCCCGGGCTTCCCACGCAGCTGCCGTCAGAGCTCCAGCCCGCACCCCGGTGGCCCGTGCTCATCTCCTCGCCTGGGGCTGGAGGGAGGCTGTCTGGGGGCCCAGGTGGGCACTGACGTGGGAGGACCTTGTCCCCACAGTGTACCCAGGGATGGTGCAGATGCCCAGCTACCAGCCAGCCATGATGCCGGCACCCATGCCCATGATGCCAGCCATGGGGCCAGTCCCAGGTAAGACTGGACTGTGGCTGCCCGGTCCCTTCTTCAGGGGGTGGGAGTGTGGTGGACCGGGCCTGGAGGAGGGAAGGTCCCGCCTGGAGGGCACAGTGGGCAGGGGCTGGGAGCTCGGCCATGGCACTAACCCACCCTGCCTGCCTGTCTGCCCGCCACGCCCCAGCCATGGTGGTACCACCACAGCCCCAGCCCGTGCTTCCCAGCATGGACGCGAGGCAGCTGGCGGCCCAGCAGCAGGACTTCATCAACCAGCAGGCGCGGATCCTGGTGAGGATGGGCAGGGCCCATGGACCGCCTCGTGGGTGCCAGCCTGCAGGGAGAGGCGAGGCTGGCTCTCAGCTGGCGCATCACGCCCTGTCCATCAGGCCCAGCAGATGACCACCCAGGCCATGACCTTGTCCCTGGAGCAGCAGGCAAAGCAACTCCAGAGGCAGAGTCAGGCCCTGGCCCCGGCCCCAGCCCCAGCCGCAGCTCCAGCCCCAGCTGCGGCCCCGGCCCAGGCCCCTAGGGCAGCTTCCCAGACCTCACCTCCTCCGATCATCAAGCCCAAGAAGACACCCACCCGCCAGAAGGAGCCAGAGAGTGGCCTGGAGTTGGTAGGTGCCCGCCTGAGGGGGAGGAGCCAAGGCTGGGGAGATGGCAGGGCCTGGGATGGGCAGCTGGCTCAGGGCTGCAGACGTGGAGACGTGGGGGTTGGGGATGGGGCTGCAGGGCGATGCAGAGAAGATGCTGCCCGGCCTCAGCCCCGCAGGTCCCAGTGGGCGCGCTGTGCGAGCGGCAGCTCGGCCAGCGAGGCTGCTCCTTCTGTTCCCCTTCCTGCCAGCAGGAGGCTCCGCAGGAGGCTGAGGACAGGCGCCCACGGCCCAGCAGCTTCCAACAGAAACGAGACTATTTCCAGAAGCTGGGTGAGCGCCCCTGGGGAGCCGGTCATACCCAGAGACTCAGACACGGCCCCAGGATGGGGGCTTGCCCTCTGGTCCGGGTGGCCCGTCCAGGAGCCCAGTGTGCTTAGTCGCTCAGTCGTGTGCAACTCTTTGCGACCCCATGGACTGTAGCCTGCCAGGCTCCTCTGTCCATGGGGATTCTCCAGGCAAGGATACTGGAGTGGGTTGCCATGCCCTCCTCCAGGGCATCTTCCCAACCCAGAGATTGAACCCAGGTCTCCTGCATTGCAAATGAGATTCGCTACCATCTGAGCCACCAGGGAAGCTCAGAGGGGCGGGCCAAGTGGAGGTAATAGACAGGACCAACTGGGGGGCATTTACAGGGCAGCAGCCGAGCAAGGTGAAGACCATGAAGCCCCAGCCAAGGTGAAGATGCCCCAGGCAGAGGGGCAGGACGTGGAGCCAGAGGAGGAGGAGCAGAGAGCAGGTGCTGAGGAGGCGGGGGCAGGCTGGGCCTCGGGGCCTCTGCACAGGGTCTCAGGTCTTTCCTCTCTTCCTGGGCAGGGCCCTCACCTCCACCTCCCCCGGTGGTGAAGAAGCTGCCAGCAGCCAGAGCTGCACAGGAGGCTGAGGCTGAGCCGGCCACGGAGGTGGGGCCCGGCAGGGGGCACCGGCCGGCTGGGGGCAAAGCCGTGGCACGTAGCTCGGACCCTGAGCCCTGGCAGGCAGAGCCCAGCAGGGAGATCCGCAACATCATCCGCATGTACCAGAGCCGCCCCGGCCCTGTGCCTGTGCCCGTGCAGCCAGCAAGGTGCCAGGGGAAGGGGGGAGGGGAGGAAGGCGGGGAGAGGAAAGAGGGAGGAGGAGGAGGGGTTAACCGCTCGCCAAAGAGTCACCTTGTGAACTCATGACCTCTTCCTTCCCTCAGGAAGCCCCCTCAAAGTTTCCTAAAGAAGAACAACCCTAAGGATGAGGCTCTGGCTAAGCTGGGGATCAATGGTGCCTCCTCGCCCCCTCAGGTGAGGTGCCCTCTGGTCCAGAGCATGGCCGCTCCGTTCCGGAATCCTCCTGAGGCTCCCTGGGGTGAACTTGGCCCCAGGTCACAGCCTCTGTGTGTTCCCTGTGCCTCCCCAGACGCTGTCCCCCAGCCCAGGGAAGCCCCCCCCACCGGCCGTGGCCCCTCGACCCAGGGCCCGACCACGGCTGATGCCCTCCAGCTCCATCAAGGAGAAGCAGGGGCCCCTTCAAGAGCTGTTTAGCCAGAACCCACCCACTGCCCAGAAACTGCCCCCTCCACCCGCGCCTCCACTGCCTCCGCCCTGGGAGCCAGGGAGCCCTCCAGCTGAGCCCCGCAGTAAGGAACCCCACATTCCTGCGCGGTGGGCTTTGGGGGGGCGCGGTGGGGGAGATTCCCAAAGACCTCTCCGAGCTCACAGTGCAGGTCAGTGGCTCGGGCTTCCGGACTTTGGAGCCGTGGGCAAGGAGCCCCAGCTTCCGCGTTCCCGCAGGGGGCAGGGCCGGGGCACCCCCGGGGCCTGTCTGGCACAGAAGGACTGTCACACACAGGGCGTTGGCCCCAGCAGGAATTTAGTGGCCCTGCTGACGTGGTCAGGGAGGCCCCACGCACATCTGGGACAGCTGGAGGTGGGAGTTGGGACGGTGGGTGGGAGGGAGGCGGCAGAGGTGAAGCTGGCTGGGCGTGCAGGGCTCTGGGGAGGAGGGTCTTCTCTGCCTGTGTCCCCATCACCCCGTGCCCCCAGGCAGGTCCACACCTGATGATTTTTGGCCCCTCCGTCTGGCAGGCTTGGTGGAGCCCATGGGAGACCAGGGTGTCTCCACCCAGCTGCTCGTGCCCTCCGGCAGCGTGTGCTTCTCCTACGCCGGCGCCCCCTGGAGGCTATTCCTGCGCAAGGAGGTGGGCACCAGGGTGGGCTTCAACCCAGCTGCTCTGGGTGGGGGGCGGGGCACAGGCTGTGAAGGAGCCAGCCTGGGACCCCGGCATTGGCTCCCCACTGCCCACCTCCGGGCCTGGTTCCGAGTGCAGGAGGCAAGGTGGGGCGGGAGGCGGGCTGGCGGGGGACCACCCTGGCCACTCTTGGTCTCCCGTGCCCCCATCCAGGTGTTCTACCCCCGGGAGAACTTCGGCCACCCCTACTGCCTCAGGCTCCTCTGCGAGCAGGTGAGCACCCCGCCCCTCAGGAGTATGTGCAGACAGACCTTGCTCCCCACCCCTGGCCAGGTTACCACTGTGGGGCACTGGCATGCTTCAAGCCCTGCCTTCCCTTATTTATTCCTCACAACATCCTTCAGAATGAGGACCGTTTTTGACTTCCATGTGTTAGTCTCTCAGTCTTGTCCAATTCTCTGCAACTCCATGGCCCGCCGGGCTCCGCTGTCCATGGGATTCTCCAAGGCAAGAACACTGGAGTGGGTTGCCATGCCCTCCTCCGGGGGATCTTCCCGACCCAGAAATCAAACCCAGGTCTCCCGCATTGCAGGCAGATTCTTTATTGTCTGAGCCACCAGGGAAGCCCCTTTTTGACTCATAAAGAGGATTCAACATGAAGCGTATGCAGCACCCAGCACAGGCCAGGCACAAGCAGGTGCTTGCCAGCGCCTGCCTGCCGCCTGTGGATGCTCCCAGAGGCTCGGGTTTGCTCCCCCCAGCTCTACAGCAGCCCTCCTCCCCAGGTCTGCTCTCTCAGGGATGCTTAGCTGAAGGGGGAGCAGCAGCTCGGCTAGTGCATTCCTGTGGGGATGACCTCAACTCCCGCCCCCGCCCCTCTCCACAGCAGCTTCTACACCTTGTCTCAGCCTGGGGACCCCACCTCCTTAGCTGGGCCTCCATGGCTGGAGGTGGCCCTGCAAACCCCTTAGCTGGGCCCACTGTCTCCTGCAGAGCCGAGAACATCCCCCTGGCCCCCAGCATCCAGGCCCCCTCACTGCCCCCAGGCCCACCTCCGGGTCCAGCCCCAACACTGCCCAGCAGGGGGCGCACAGGTAAGGTGGGGGTGGGCACACTCAGGTGGGCAGGGCGATGAGAATGGGTTTGCAGGAAGCCCCTGCCCCAGCAGGTGACGCCAGCCCTCCGTAGGTGAGTCCCGGACCTCAGGGAGCCTGGATGGCTTCCTGGACCACCTCTTCGAGCCCGTCCTCTCCCCCGGCCTCAGCGTGAGTGTCCTGCGCCCCAGCCCAGCCTGGTCCCTCCCTTTCTGGGGCCCCTGCTGCCCCTGCCACCCCCCTAGGACTCTAGCTCTGACCTTTTGACCTGTGACCTTTATCTTCACAGGATCTGGAGCAAGGCAGGGCTCTGACTGGCCGCATGAAGGGAGGGGGTGCCATGGGGCCCATGCAGCAAGGCAGCTACCCCATGAGTGAGTGCAGGGCTGAGCCCATCTGGGGTCTCCCTGCCCATGGACGGGGGGAGGCATGGCCCGGGCTTCCCACGCAGCTGCCGTCAGAGCTCCAGCCCGCACCCCGGTGGCCCGTGCTCATCTCCTCGCCTGGGGCTGGAGGGAGGCTGTCTGGGGGCCCAGGTGGGCACTGACGTGGGAGGACCTTGTCCCCACAGTGTACCCAGGGATGGTGCAGATGCCCAGCTACCAGCCAGCCATGATGCCGGCACCCATGCCCATGATGCCAGCCATGGGGCCAGTCCCAGGTAAGACTGGACTGTGGCTGCCCGGTCCCTTCTTCAGGGGGTGGGAGTGTGGTGGACCGGGCCTGGAGGAGGGAAGGTCCCGCCTGGAGGGCACAGTGGGCAGGGGCTGGGAGCTCGGCCATGGCGCTAACCCACCCTGCCTACCTGTCTGCCCGCCACGCCCCAGCCATGGTGGTACCACCACAGCCCCAGCCCGTGCTTCCCAGCATGGACGCGAGGCAGCTGGCGGCCCAGCAGCAGGACTTCATCAACCAGCAGGCGCGGATCCTGGTGAGGATGGGCAGGGCCCATGGACCGCCTCGTGGGTGCCAGCCTGCAGGGAGAGGCGAGGCTGGCTCTCAGCTGGCGCATCACGCCCTGTCCATCAGGCCCAGCAGATGACCACCCAGGCCATGACCTTGTCCCTGGAGCAGCAGGCAAAGCAACTCCAGAGGCAGAGTCAGGCCCTGGCCCCGGCCCCAGCCCCAGCCGCAGCTCCAGCCCCAGCTGCGGCCCCGGCCCAGGCCCCTAGGGCAGCTTCCCAGACCTCACCTCCTCCGATCATCAAGCCCAAGAAGACACCCACCCGCCAGAAGGAGCCAGAGAGTGGCCTGGAGTTGGTAGGTGCCCGCCTGAGGGGGAGGAGCCAAGGCTGGGGAGATGGCAGGGCCTGGGATGGGCAGCTGGCTCAGGGCTGCAGACGTGGGAGACGTGGGGGTTGGGGATGGGGCTGCAGGGCGATGCAGAGAAGATGCTGCCCGGCCTCAGCCCCGCAGGTCCCAGTGGGCGCGCTGTGCGAGCGGCAGCTCGGCCAGCGAGGCTGCTCCTTCTGTTCCCCTTCCTGCCAGCAGGAGGCTCCGCAGGAGGCTGAGGACAGGCGCCCACGGCCCAGCAGCTTCCAACAGAAACGAGACTATTTCCAGAAGCTGGGTGAGCGCCCCTGGGGAGCCGGTCATACCCAGAGACTCAGACACGGCCCCAGGGTGGGGGCTTGCCCTCTGGTCCGGGTGGCCCGTCCAGGAGCCCAGTGTGCTTAGTCGCTCAGTCGTGTGCAACTCTTTGCGACCCCATGGACTGTAGCCTGCCAGGCTCCTCTGTCCATGGGGATTCTCCAGGCAAGGATACTGGAGTGGGTTGCCATGCCCTCCTCCAGGGCATCTTCCCAACCCAGAGATTGAACCCAGGTCTCCTGCATTGCAAATGAGATTCGCTACCATCTGAGCCACCAGGGAAGCTCAGAGGGGTGGGCCAAGTGGAGGTAATAGACAGGACCAACTGGGGGGCATTTACAGGGCAGCAGCCGAGCAAGGTGAAGACCATGAAGCCGCCAGCCAAGGTGAAGATGCCCCAGGCAGAGGGGCAGGACGTGGAGCCAGAGGAGGAGGAGCAGAGAGCAGGTGCTGAGGAGGTGGGGGCAGGCTGGGCCTCGGGGCCTCTGCACAGGGTCTCAGGTCTTTCCTCTCTTCCTGGGCAGGGCCCTCACCTCCACCTCCCCCGGTGGTGAAGAAGCTGCCAGCAGCCAGAGCTGCACAGGAGGCTGAGGCTGAGCCGGCCACGGAGGTGGGGCCCGGCAGGGGGCACCGGCCGGCTGGGGGCAAAGCCGTGGCACGTAGCTCGGACCCTGAGCCCTGGCAGGCAGAGCCCAGCAGGGAGATCCGCAACATCATCCGCATGTACCAGAGCCGCCCCGGCCCTGTGCCTGTGCCCGTGCAGCCAGCAAGGTGCCAGGGGAAGGGGGGAGGGGAGGAAGGCGGGGAGAGGAAAGAGGGAGGAGGAGGAGGGGTTAACCGCTCGCCAAAGAGTCACCTTGTGAACTCATGACCTCTTCCTTCCCTCAGGAAGCCCCCTCAAAGTTTCCTAAAGAAGAACAACCCTAAGGATGAGGCTCTGGCTAAGCTGGGGATCAATGGTGCCTCCTCGCCCCCTCAGGTGAGGTGCCCTCTGGTCCAGAGCATGGCCGCTCCGTTCCGGAATCCTCCTGAGGCTCCCTGGGGTGAACTTGGCCCCAGGTCACAGCCTCTGTGTGTTCCCTGTGCCTCCCCAGACGCTGTCCCCCAGCCCAGGGAAGCCCCCCCCACCGGCCGTGGCCCCTCGACCCAGGGCCCGACCACGGCTGATGCCCTCCAGCTCCATCAAGGAGAAGCAGGGGCCCCTTCAAGAGCTGTTTAGCCAGAACCCACCCACTGCCCAGAAACTGCCCCCTCCACCCGCGCCTCCACTGCCTCCGCCCTGGGAGCCAGGGAGCCCTCCAGCTGAGCCCCGCAGTAAGGAACCCCACATTCCTGCGCGGTGGGCTTTGGGGGGGCGCGGTGGGGGAGATTCCCAAAGACCTCTCCGAGCTCACAGTGCAAGGTCAGTGGCTCGGGCTTCCGGACTTTGGAGCCGTGGGCAAGGAGCCCCAGCTTCCGCGTTCCCGCAGGGGGCAGGGCCGGGGCACCCCCGGGGCCTGTCTGGCACAGAAGGACTGTCACACACAGGGCGTTGGCCCCAGCAGGAATTTAGTGGCCCTGCTGACGTGGTCAGGGAGGCCCCACGCACATCTGGGACAGCTGGAGGTGGGAGTTGGGACGGTGGGTGGGAGGGAGGCGGCAGAGGTGAAGCTGGCTGGGCGTGCAGGGCTCTGGGGAGGAGGGTCTTCTCTGCCTGTGTCCCCATCACCCCGTGCCCCCAGGCAGGTCCACACCTGATGATTTTTGGCCCCTCCGTCTGGCAGGCTTGGTGGAGCCCATGGGAGACCAGGGTGTCTCCACCCAGCTGCTCGTGCCCTCCGGCAGCGTGTGCTTCTCCTACGCCGGCGCCCCCTGGAGGCTATTCCTGCGCAAGGAGGTGGGCACCAGGGTGGGCTTCAACCCAGCTGCTCTGGGTGGGGGGCGGGGCACAGGCTGTGAAGGAGCCAGCCTGGGACCCCGGCAGTGGCTCCCCACTGCCCACCTCCGGGCCTGGTTCCGAGTGCAGGAGGCAAGGTGGGGCGGGAGGCGGGCTGGCGGGGGACCACCCTGGCCACTCTTGGTCTCCCGTGCCCCCATCCAGGTGTTCTACCCCCGGGAGAACTTCGGCCACCCCTACTGCCTCAGGCTCCTCTGCGAGCAGGTGAGCACCCCGCCCCTCAGGAGTATGTGCAGACAGACCTTGCTCCCCACCCCTGGCCAGGTTACCACTGTGGGGCACTGGCATGCTTCAAGCCCTGCCTTCCCTTATTTATTCCTCACAACATCCTTCAGAATGAGGACCGTTTTTGACTTCCATGTGTTAGTCTCTCAGTCTTGTCCAATTCTCTGCAACTCCATGGCCCGCCGGGCTCCGCTGTCCATGGGATTCTCCAAGGCAAGAACACTGGAGTGGGTTGCCATGCCCTCCTCCGGGGGATCTTCCCGACCCAGAAATCAAACCCAGGTCTCCCGCATTGCAGGCAGATTCTTTATTGTCTGAGCCACCAGGGAAGCCCCTTTTTGACTCATAAAGAGGATTCAACATGAAGCGTATGAGCACCCAGCACAGGCCAGGCACAAGCAGGTGCTTGCCAGCGCCTGCCTGCCACCTGTGGATGCTCCCAGAGGCTCGGGTTTGCTCCCCCCAGCTCTACAGCAGCCCTCCTCCCCAGGTCTGCTCTCTCAGGGATGCTTAGCTGAAGGGGGAGCAGCAGCTCGGCTAGTGCAGGCAGCTGGGGGGCAGGTGGGAGCTCTGGGTGGACACAGCCCTGAGCTTGGAAGCCCCTGCGTCCTTCAGCATCACGCCCACGGGGCTCTGTGGTTTTCCTCCGTGCACGGCTGCATCTGGGGCGTGCTGAGGCCTCGGGACCCAGTGGTGACTGCCTGGCTTGCCCCCCAGATCCTGAGGGACACCTTTGCCGAGTCCTGCATCCGCATCTCCCAGGACGAGAGGCGCAAGATGAAAGACCTGCTGGGTAGGGTCCACGGACTGCGGGAGGCTCAGGGAGCTGGGTGACGGGGGTTGGGCCCATCAGAGGGAGGGAGTAAACTCTGGGGTCCCCGCTGTGAAGGAGCCTGGGGACAGGCTGGGGCTCTTCCTGCCGCAGGAGACCTGGAGGTGGGCCTGGACTCACTGGACACGGCCGAGGACGGCGTCAAGAAGCGCATCGTGGTGGCCGCCAGGGACAACTGGGCCAATTACTTCTCCCGCATCTTCCCTGTCTCAGTCAGTGAGGCTGGGGATGGCAGCGGGCTGGGTGCCAGCTAGATCCCTCGGCAGCAGGATGAGAGCTGGGGCGGGCTGGGTGGACGGTGGCCTGGAGCGTGGAGCCGGGCTGTGACCCACCCGCCTTCCGAGCAGGCCGAGAGCGGCAGCGACGTGCAGCTGCTGGCTGTGTCCCACCGGGGGCTGAGACTGCTCAAGATGACCCAGGGCTCCAGCCTGCACCCCGACCAGCTGAAGACTCTCTGCTCATACAGGTGAGCGGAGGCCAGGGCTGGGGCTGGGGGTGGGGCTGGGCTGGTGAGACGGCCCCTCGGCTCATACTCTCACCCTGGGCGCAGCTTTGCTGAGGTGTGGGCGTGGAGTGCCCAGCTGGCTCCACCCTGGAGCTGTCGCTGAAGAGTGAACAGCTGGTGCTACACACGGCTCGGGCGGGAGCCATCAAGGCCATGGTCGAGCTCTTCCTGAGCGAGCTCAAGAAGGCAAGTGTGGGCTGGCAGGGGGCCTCCACCACTGCTGCCTGCTGCCCAGTCTGGCTTGGCTGGTCTTGGAGCTGTCAGCCATGCTCCTTCGAGCTGCCTGGAGTCGGGAATGCTGGGTGGAGAGTGAGGCCAGCAGGGGAGCAGGGGGGACAGGTAGGAAGGGGTCACAAGCAGGCTGGCCCCTCACCCGCCTGCCCACCTGCAGGACTCTGGCTATGTCATCGCCCTCCGAAGCTACATCACTGACGACCACAGCCTCCTCAGCTTCCAACGCGGGGACCTCATCAAGCTGCTGCCAGTGGCCACCCTGGAGCCAGGTATCTGCGAGGCAAGCAGTGTGGCAGGCAGATGAGGCGGCGCCTCCAGTGGGCACGGGGCGGGGGGTGCACGTGGGTGAGGTTCCATCCTTGGGCGTCTCTAGGCTGGCAGTTCGGCTCCACGGGCGGCCGCTCCGGACTCTTCCCTGCCGACATCGTGCAGCCGGCAGCTGCTCCAGACTCGTTCTTCTCGACGGAGCAGAGAAGCAGCCAGGGGCACAAGGGTCAGCTGCAGCGCAGAGAGTGGGATAGGGCGTCGGAGGTGAGGAAGACGGGAGAGGCCGAGGCAAGGCCTCAGTAGGAGCCGAGGAAAGGGCTCCGTGGCCCCGGGCAGCCAAGGACCATCCCCCTGCCTGGCGGGCAGTGCTTGGCCTGGTGCCGCCCCTCCGCCCACTCCTGGTTTCTTGCCCTGCCGCTCTGCAGCAAGACTGAGCTCCCTGTGGGCCGGGGCGGGGCTGTCCGTCCCTCGTGCGGCCCTCGGTACCTAGTACGGTGGCGCCTGAAAAATGCTCAATAAATGGCTCTTGACCTTCCTGGCTTCTGGTGGTGTGCTCACTGCAGCCGCTCTGCCTGCTCCTCTTGGGGTGGGCGGGGCTGGGGGCTGGGGCAGGGCCTCAGGACAGGCCAGTGGACCCTCAGGTGGCACCAGGTCTCCTGTGTTTCCAAGTTCCCCACCCACCCCCGGAGCCAGGCGCGCAGTGACAACTCGGCCACCGCCTGTCCCCCTCCGTGGCCTATGTGGCCCTGCCCACGGACTCCGACTACACCATGCAGGAGTTTGCCCTGCGCTACTTCCGGAAACCCCAGATCCTGTGAGAGCCCTTCCTGCCCCCACCCCGCGCCAGCCCATCCTCAGTCCCCCTGAAGTGGGCCTCCCTGCTTGAAGCCCCCAGGCCAGGGATCTCTGTACCCTCTAGACCTGGCCTGAGATGGGGGGTGGGAGGGCTGAGCAAGCAGGGGTGTCTTCCCCCATCCCCCCTCAGGCCGGCCCAGACTGGTGGAGATGCCGAGAAGGCCATGGCCAGCCTGGTGCAGTACAGCAAGGTAAAGGGGACGGTGGCAGGGAGCCAAGCCCACGGACCTGCCCGCTGGCCCCAGACCTACAGCCCAGCCTCTTTGGCTGCAGGCTCCCATCCAGGAATCGCTCATCAGCTTCAGTGACGAGGACACGAACAGGCAAGCTGTGGAGAGCTTCCAGGGTGAGTGGGCACAGCCTCTTGGGTCCCTGGGCCTGCGACCTAGGAGTCCAGTCGCCTTCTTGAGTTTGCCTTCTCAGGGAGGTGCACTGTGGCTCCTGTGCCTCGTGGCCCTCCCCATTTCTACTCATGCTCAAGGGATTGTGGCTCGTATGGGGTCTGCAGTGGAGGGCAGTGGTGGGTCCAGCTCACTATGCGCTCTGCATAGCCCTGGGGCCCACAGCATCTCTGAACCTTGTCTCACTGGTAAGGCTGGGACTGCCACTCTGCTTGGCTCCCATGCATCTTGACAGCAAGGCACGAGATGGCCCCACGTAGCGATGGCACCAGCCAGGGCCCTGTCCTGGCTCACCATGCATCTTGTCCTGCCCACAGCTCTGATGCAGTTTATGGGGGACCAGTCCAAGCCACGGGGCAAGAGTGAGCTGGATCTCCTCTACGGGCTGCTGAAGGTGAGCACGAGCTGAATGTGCCGGAAGCTGCAGGGGAGACAGTGAGCCCTGGGGCCTCCTCTCTCTCGATCTTCCTGCTGGGCCTCCAGGCTTCCCCTTTCCTTGTTCATCATTGAGCAGCTGTTACATCCTGGGCCCAGGACAACTGGGCCAAGTTGGTCAAGCCCTCACAGAGCTTACAATCTAGTTAAAGGTCGGTAAACCATAATGCAGCGTGCTGGGGCCGAGTGCCTTGGAGAGAGAGAGAGCGAGAGAGAGAGCAGGGGCAGGGCTGCTGTGGTGCAGCAGGCTTGGTGACAAGGTGACCCTGGAGCAGAGGCCTGAAGGAGGCCAGGGAGAGAGGCCTGCGTGCCTCAGGGCAACGCGTGTGAGCGGTGGCAGGGTTGGGGAGGGAGGGGAAGGAGACTGGGGCCAGCGAGTGAGGGGAAGTGGAGAGTGAGGGCCGGGAAGGGCGGTGGGTCCAGGGCGCGGAGGCCTTGCCTTCCACTGTCAGGACGTCTGAGTTTTCAAGATTGGGGAAAGCACCGGAGAGCTTGAAAGACAGACGTGGCTTACAATTTATGGGTTTGCTCTGGCTATTGTCTGTGACTCTGGGAGTTGAAGGGCAAGGGAAGGGTTACTGCCGTGATCCTAGGTTAGACATGGTGCTGGCTCAGGCCGAGAGGCAGCAGGAAGGGTTTGCTATAAAATGCACGTGGGGCGTGAGAGAGGCCAAGGATGACACCAAGACTTTGGTCAGTGCACTGGCTGGTCTCCCACAAGGATGCCTGAGTGAGGGAGCAGGGCTGGCCTGTGGCGGAATCTGTTGAAGTCTGAAGTCCCAGTCCTCAAGTGGAGGGTCTGGGCTTCAGGGGAGATGTCTGGGCTGGAGGAAGGCCGAGGAGTCATGAGTGCAGACAGAGGCCCAAGGGCACTGCAGCCTCTAGAGGCCCGGGTGGTGAGGGGAGTCAGTCGAGATGACTGGGACGGAGGGACCAGAGAAGGAGGACAGGACCCAGCTCGGCCTGGAAGCGGGTGAAGTTGGTGACTTGGGGAATGGCCAGCGGTGCAGATGCTGTCGAGCCAAGAGACCAAGCCCGAGAGAGGACTGTGGCTGTTACCCCAACCTGGCCCCACCCGTGGCCATTAGCAGGATCTCTCTGACCTCAGATTCCATGCCATCCCAGCCCCACCGCCTTGCCCCTCCTGTCCCCACAGCTCTGCCAGGAGAAAGAGGATCTTAGGGACGAGGTTTACTGCCAGGCCATCAAGCAGGTCACAGGACACCCCCGGCCGTGAGTTGGGGATGGGAGTGGGGGGGCAGGGGTGGGCCTCTCAGGGAAAGCACAGCACTGCGGCCTGGCCAGCCTGAGGCCCAGGCTCTCTGCCCTGCAGGAAACTCTGCGCGAGAGGCTGGCGCTTCCTCAGCCTCCTCACGGGCTGCGTTCCCCCGTCGAACACGCTGATGCCCTATGTGACCAAGTTTCTGCAGGACTGGGGTCCTCAACAAGGTGCTGGCAGGGAGGGGCTTCTGGGCTGGGGTCTTGGCTGCTCGGGGAGGGGCAGGGTGATGCTCACAGCCCGGCCTGACTCCTCTCTGCAGAGCTGGCCCAGAGCAGCCAAGAGCACCTCCAGCGCACAGTCAAGTATGGGGGGCGCCGGCGGCTGCCCTCCCCAGGCGAGATGCAGGCCTTCCTGGTACTGGGGGTGTGGGCCGGGCAGTGTTCCAGGACTCCCTGTGGGTGGCAGGAGCTGGAGCCTCTTTCCACGGGTGGACTGACCCTGCGCTTGTCCTGGCAGAAAGGACAAGTACTGCACCTGGTCCTAATTCACTTGCCTGGGGGCGTGGATTACAAGACCAATATCCGCACTTTCACGGTGCGTGCCGGGCCACAGCGGGGGGCGGGGAGACACGGGAAGCTGTGGGTCTCACTTCTGGGAACCTCCCCACCCCTGAAGTCCTTTTCCTTCCCCAGCACCCCCATCACGGCTCTGTCCACATGTCTAGGTGGCAGCAGAGGTGCTGGAAGAGTTGTGCAGGCAGATGGGCATCACGGACCCCCAGGAAGTGCAGGAGTTTGCCCTCTTCCTCATCTAGGCCCGGGTGGTGAGGGGAGTCAGTCGAGATGACTGGGACGGAGGGACCAGAGAAGGAGGACAGGACCCAGCTCGGCCTGGAAGCGGGTGAAGTTGGTGACTTGGGGAATGGCCAGCGGTGCAGATGCTGTCGAGCCAAGAGACCAAGCCCGAGAGAGGACTGTGGCTGTTACCCCAACCTGGCCCCCACCCGTGGCCATTAGCAGGATCTCTCTGACCTCAGATTCCATGCCATCCCAGCCCCACCGCCTTGCCCCTCCTGTCCCCACAGCTCTGCCAGGAGAAAGAGGATCTCAGGGACGAGGTTTACTGCCAGGCCATCAAGCAGGTCACAGGACACCCCCGGCCGTGAGTTGGGGATGGGAGTGGGGGGGCAGGGGTGGGCCTCTCAGGGAAAGCACAGCACTGCGGCCTGGCCAGCCTGAGGCCCAGGCTCTCTGCCCTGCAGGAAACTCTGCGCGAGAGGCTGGCGCTTCCTCAGCCTCCTCACGGGCTGCGTTCCCCCGTCGAACACGCTGATGCCCTATGTGACCAAGTTTCTGCAGGACTGGGGTCCTCAACAAGGTGCTGGCAGGGAGGGGCTTCTGGGCTGGGGTCTTGGCTGCTCGGGGAGGGGCAGGGTGATGCTCACAGCCCGGCCTGACTCCTCTCTGCAGAGCTGGCCCAGAGCAGCCAAGAGCACCTCCAGCGCACAGTCAAGTATGGGGGGCGCCGGCGGCTGCCCTCCCCAGGCGAGATGCAGGCCTTCCTGGTACTGGGGGTGTGGGCCGGGCAGTGTTCCAGGACTCCCTGTGGGTGGCAGGAGCTGGAGCCTCTTTCCACGGGTGGACTGACCCTGCGCTTGTCCTGGCAGAAAGGACAAGTACTGCACCTGGTCCTAATTCACTTGCCTGGGGGCGTGGATTACAAGACCAATATCCGCACTTTCACGGTGCGTGCCGGGCCACAGCGGGGGGCGGGGAGACACGGGAAGCTGTGGGTCTCACTTCTGGGAACCTCCCCACCCCTGAAGTCCTTTTCCTTCCCCAGCACCCCCATCACGGCTCTGTCCACATGTCTAGGTGGCAGCAGAGGTGCTGGAAGAGTTGTGCAGGCAGATGGGCATCACGGACCCCCAGGAAGTGCAGGAGTTTGCCCTCTTCCTCATCAAAGGGGACAGTGAGCCACCTGGCCTGGGGAGGAAGCACGGTCCGGGTGAATTCCACTGCGGTGGCCTTGTGGGGGGCAGTTCCCATGCTCAGGGCTGGCCGGGCCGCAAGTGGGACTTGGGCGGGGCTTGGGCGAGCCAAGGGCAGGGCTGGCCCGGGTAAGCCTGTTGAGGTTGGGAACCTGGACTCCCGGCGCAGGTGAGCTGGTGCGGCCCCTGTGGCCCCAGGAGTACCTGAACAGCGTGCTGGGGGGTCCAGACGTGAGCCTGCACAGCCGGCGGCTCGGCTGGGAGACCCGGCTGCACTTTGACAACCCCACCTACATCAGCACCCACTATAGCCAGGTCTGCCTTGCACAGTAGTGCCAGCCTCAGCTGCCTGGGCAGGGGCCCTCCAAGACTCCCTGCCCTCAAGGGAGAAAGGAGGGTGGCAGCAGTGGGCTTGAGGCTCAGGAGCAACCCCCTTGCTGCCCCTGCCCCGCTCAGGTGCGGCGGGACTACCTGCAGGGGAAGCTGGGGCTCAGCCCCCAGGAAGACACCAGACTCGCCAGACTGGCTGCCTTGCAGCAGCTCAGCAGGAACGAGGAGGAGCCCCCCTCAGAGTGAGCGTGAGCGCAGCCCCCATGCCTCCTGTAACCCCTCACCCCCTCCTCCAAAGTCGAGGCCACTGGTGCCCTTCATGACCCTAACCCAGCGGGCTTTGTACACCTGTCCCCCATCCTACCCCACGCTCCCCCAGGGCAGGGCCCACACCTCATCCACGTGTCTGGATCCCTGGTCTCACCCACGGTAGCCATTGGCTCACTGATTTAGTGCCAGCTGTTTGCCCAGCCTCGCCTGACCAGGCTGTGTCCTAGGCAAGACCTCCTGGCTTACTTGCCGAGGAAGCAGCAGTGGCAGCAGCAATGGCAGATGAACGTGGCCACCGTGAAGAGCCTGATGGGCCGGGAACTGAGGCAGCTACAAGGATGCA
Organism: Madoqua kirkii; assembly: GCA_006408675.1. Classification (NCBI taxonomy): domain Eukaryota; kingdom Metazoa; phylum Chordata; class Mammalia; order Artiodactyla; family Bovidae; genus Madoqua; species Madoqua kirkii. Next base: position 73,053 of record SJYC01107701.1, on the reverse strand, counting down.
GCTCCCAGGAAGCGCAGATCAGCTTCATCAGTGGGTCTGGGGTAGGGGGCGGCCAGGGAGGGGAAAGGGGGCACCCAGGAAAGAGGGGCAAGGGTAGAGGAGCTAAGCAGCTTCGCCACCAGCCCTGCTCTCCGTCTGCAGAGGCCGTGAGCGAGCTGCCCCCTTTGGGTACACGGTCTACCTGGTGCTGCGAGTGAGCAATCCGGCCCTGCCCAGCCCCGGCCTCCTGGGGCTGAACCGCCAGCACCTCGTCCTCATGGACCCCAGCTCCCAGGTGGGCCGGGCTGCTGCCCCTGTGCTGGCCTGGGCACCCTCGGGGCACTGGTTTCCCCCTGACACTAACCCCGCCCCCCAGGAACTGTGCTGCTCCATCGCCCTGAGGGACCTGCAGCGGCTCCACCTGCTGAGCCCACTGGAGGCAGAGGGCTCCCCTGGCCTGGAACTCAACTACGGCTCAGCCGACAACCCCCAGACCATCTGGTTTGAGCTTCCACAGGTGGGTGGCCTCCGGGCACCCTAAGAAGGTGGGAAGTGCCTCACCCAGGCCCGGTGTGCCCGGCTGCCCAGGCCCAGGCTGCTGCCCAGGGCTCTGGCATGGCAGGGCTGGGGGACAAAGGCAGGGGGCTGGCAGGGGAGCCCTGCCCTTATGTGCCACACCTGCACAGGCCCAGGAGCTGAAGCACACCATCACCTTCCTGCTGGACGGCAACCCTCCTTCCAGTTAAGGGCCGTGCTGCACCCAAGGCGGGGGCAGAAATAGAGACAGGACCCCTCCCCGGCCCACGTCTCACCTCGACAATCTCCTCTGGGTGCGGTGAGGCCAGTCTGGTCTGGACTTCAGCGCTTGGCTGTCCTGGAATCCACTGCAGCATGGCCCACAGTGGGGCTGCTACAGGGACTTCAGCTGGGGAAGCGTCGCAGCCTCACTCTGCGGTGGGCCTGAGCTGGGGACCGCAGGAACTCGGCCCGGGTGTCGGGGGCACCCAGCCTGGGAGAGACGTCCGCCTGGGCCCTGGCCCCACATCAGCAAGTGCCCAGACCTGGGAGGAGCAGCTGCTGAGGAAATAAAGCTCCCGAGAGAACGAGGCTGCGCGCGTGCGTATTGGAACCAACCGGACACTTTATTCTCCTGTAAATGCTGACGTCCCGCCCGGCCTTCCTGACCGGGAGCTGAGCAGGGGCAGGCAGGCTGCTGCCCCTCTTGGCATGAGCTCTGCCCCTGGGCTGGGCTGCAGGCAGCAACGTGAGGGGAGAGGGCGGTGGGAGTGGACCAAGGGCAGCAGGGGCTCCTCCTGAATTGGCTCCACAGCCTTGGCCTGCTGGGCCTCACCCTGAGTTTAAAGTGTTTTAAGAGGTGGAGGGGCCATTTTCCTTCTGCTCCTCCGGCAGCCACCACATCATATGCCCCTTTCTCACCTGGAGATCTGGCCCAGAAAACCCACCTGCGAGGGCCAGGAAGGCAGGCAGGCGAGGAGAAAGAGGGCCTCAGGCTTTGCGAGCAAAAAGAAAGGTGGGCTGACCTCGCTTTGGGAGGTATCCAGGCCCATTTCCAAAGTGAGGTATGGCTGGAAGCGGGGAGAGCCTGGGAGCAGGCCGCCCACCCTCCCTGGTCCTGAGTAAGGCCGAGGTGGGCCATACTGGAGTCTGGGGGGCAGGCAGGAATGCGGGCCCCATCGGTCATCTCTGCGGGCCACACAGGCCGTGCCAGTCGGCTTCACTCTCACACCGGGCTCGGCCACGGAACAACTGCTTGATGACGTCCTGCGCCTCTTCCTTCACTAGATTCGGGGGGAGGGGGCGTGAGGGCCAGTCCCCTCCCAGCAGAGCCCCCACAAGTCCCTCCCGGCTGGTGCCACTCACACTCACCGCTTCTTCCCGGACAGGGGTTCTGGGTCAGTGAGTGTGAGAGGTGGCGGGCGAAGGCTTTAAACAGTTCCTGGAGAGAGAGGGTGGGGAGGAGCCAGGAGCACCCATGCCAGGACCCAGAGCAAGGCAGACGCTGGAGGGGCTGCGGGCTTCCGCCTTTCCCGTCCTGGACTCACGCTTCCCCACTCCGTCTGCACCCCAGTGCTCCAGGCTCAGGGGAGAACGGGGCCCAACCACCTACCATACCTTGGATGCAAACTTGCCCTCCTTGTAGAAGGGGGTCAGACACCTGACCACCACATTCGCAGCCTCCTTCAGGGAGATGCTGGGTGCCGAGAGCGGCAGGAGCCTTGCGGGCTCAAGGGGCTCTGGTCGCTGGCTGAGACGCTACCCTTTGCCTCAGCTAGGATGGAGGCCTTGGCTGAGGGACGTGGCCTCTTCTGAGCTTGGCTCCCCGGGTTCTCCTGGGCAGGGCCACAGCAGAGGGTTACTCACTGGGGTCCCCTGTTCTGGGCCCCTCCCTTCCTTTTGGAAGACGGGGCCTCTGCGCCCGCTGGCTCCCTCTGGCCCGGCCCATCTGCCCTGGGGTGTGGACAGCGGAGACAACTGTCTCGGGCCCCCCCAAGCAGGCTCCAGCATGGCAGCCTCGTGCCTCTCGGTACCTGCTGGGGTCTGGGCCGCTTGCCTCTCTGTGCCTCCTCTGTGGGGCTGGGCTGGCCTTCGGGGGGCCTCTGGTCTCTGAGCGGGCAGGCACTGGCCAGAGGGGGAGCAGGCGTCAGGGTCCAGTCGCCTCCACCCCCTCAGCCTGGGCAGCCCGTGAAGCCCGTGGCAGGAACCAGCCCCGCTGCAGAGGCCCAGGGAGCCAAGGGGCTGCCAAGACTGCCCACACACTCACCTTGGCCCCTCCTCAGCACACTCCTTGGTCTCGGGGAGGGCAACCAAACGCCCCACGGCTCCATCCTCCTGCCCTGAGCCCTTCTCCAGGAGCGTCAGGGGTCCCTGCACCCCATCACGGGAGGGGCTGGTACTATCTGCCCCTAGGGCTGCAGTGAGTGGGGGCGGGCTCTTGGTCCTTCGGCAGAAGAAGCGGGCGATGTTCTGAGAGTCCTTGAGTGCCGCAGTGGCCAGGAGCTGCTGCTTCTTATTGACCCGGGCCTTGGCGGTGGGGCTGCCCCGGGCGGGGCCTCTCTCCTCCTCGGGGGAGGGCCCCCGACAAACAGCACCACTCGCAGGGGCCTCTCCTCGGGGCCCGGGGAGGGACTCGGCGCTCTCTGTACCCTGGCGGTCACAGGGCCGGCTGGGGGACTCCTGCTCACCGCCCCGCTCAGGCCGGGGCTCTTGCTCCGGGACCCATGTCTTCTCATCAGCTCTGTGGCCGTCTGGAACAGGCAGGAGCCTTTGGGGAAACCAGCTCCCACCCGCTTGGGCTTGAGCTGCGAGGAGGAAAGAGGCTGCTGACCACAGGCCCCTCCAGCACTCGCTGGCAGGTCCAGGTGTGGCCGCAGGGGCCGGGGAAGGCAAGGCTGGGCAGGCCGAGGCTTGGGTGTTGGGCTGGTGAGAGGTGCTGGGGGGGCTCCAGAGCACAGGAGAGCGAGGGTCAGGGCTGTGATGCCAGGAGGGGCAAGGACGGTGCTAAAACGAAGGGCAAGGGGCCGGGGCCGGGGTGCCGGTGGCGTGGTGGACTCACCGAGTACACCTGGGAGGCAGGCAGGATGTCGTGCTCGGTGGGCTCCGGGGGCTCGGCCTGGGTGCTGCAGCTACTGGTGCTGCCTCCCACGTGGTACAGCTGCCCATCCTTCGAGGCTCTGTGGATCTCAGCCACCTGGGGCGGGAGGGGGAACACCCTGGCTGGCACCCGCTAGCTCCAGGCTGCCCATGAGTGGCTTCTGTGGCTCACACTTGCAGGCAACTGGACACTGGACAAGTTCTAGCCCCACGGGGCTGGCTAGAAATCCCTGTAGCCAGGGAAGGAGGGGAGCCGGGCTTCCCCCCACATGAGTGGCCTCCTGGGTAGGGAGCTGCCCCACCCACCCCTGCCCAGCGCCCACCTTCTTCAGCACGCTGGCCTTGTACAGGTTGGCCACCTTGGCGCTGCGGAATGTCTCGTGTTCCAGTTCCACTGCCTTGGCCTGGAGGTCAAGTCTGAGGGCAGCAATGAGATTAAGGTGTCAGGCCTGAGGTCAGCCCTGTGATTCCCCCAGGGGACCCTGGAGATGGCTTCAGGGCCTGGTGGGAATAGCCTTGGCCACAGGGATTCCAGCCTAGACTGTCTGGGCCCCTGTGGCTTACTGTCCTTCGGCAGTTCCTGGCAGCCTGTCATGGCCAAGCCTGCCCCCCCAGTGGGGCTGTGTGAAGACCCACACCCCCTTGGGAAGAAGATGAGTCACAATGTGGGGAGAGGTGCCCAGATAAACTGGGCTTCCTAGGTGGCTCAGTGGTACAGAACCTGCCTGCCAATGCAGGAGACACAGGAAATGAGGGTTCGATCCCTGGGTCGGGAAGATTCCCTGGAGGACGAAATGGCAACCCACTCCAGTATTCTTGCCTGGAGAATCCCATGGATAGAGGAGCCTGGTGGGCTACAGTCCATGGGGCCGCAGAAAGCCGGACATGACTGAGGGACAGAGTACGCATGCACGCCCAAACAAGAAGGGGGGCTGACGACACTCACCCGTCAGCGGAACCTGCGGCCTGGGGTTACTGCTCAGCGCCTCCTCCAGGAGCCCCAGGCAGTGCTCACGGGCCTGCATCAGGGCAGGAAGGTGGTCACACGGGTCCCAGGTGGGGGGAGGAGCCTGAGGGCAGGTGTGAGGAGCTGCCCACCTCTTACCTTCACAGTGAGCCTGGGGATCTTCCTACTGGCAGCCTCTCTCAGGGGACAGTCCTCATCTGCGGGGAGGAGAGGCGAGTCCTTCCACCCTACTTCCTGCTCTCTTGTGTCCCTGACCCCCCAACAAGGCATCCTCCACCCACACCCTGGGACCAGCCCAGGGGCCGTTTCTGTACTGACCTGGGGGTACGAATTCTTCTGTCTTGGGGTCTTTGCCCTGGAAGATGACAGGAAGTCCTGTGAGCCATCCTATCCCATAGCAACACAGCTCCGCGTCCAGCATAAGCGAGGGGCTGAGAGGGTGTGAACAGGGGCCACCCAGAGCCACCTGAGCCCGGCCCCCTTCACCTTGCGCAGGCGCATCTGCTTCTGGTAGAAGAGATTCCACTCCCGCTTCTGGGCCTCGTCTCTGCCCTCGTCCCCGCTGCCTCCAGACCCTTCATCATACCTAGGCAACAGGCTGGGCGTGAGCCGTCCTGGCTCTGGGCTTTGCCCTCCCATCACACGTCTGGTAGGGCAGTGATGTCTCTGATGCCCTGGACGCTTGGAGGCAGCACTGATGTCCCGGCCCCAGTGTGGCCCTCGGGGCAGGGGCACGTGTCACTTCTGATTTAGCCTTGGCCCCAAGGAGAGAATGCCAGACTCTTTCCAGTGGGTTGGGGGGCCCTGGCCTCACGGCCCCTTACCTGCTAAAGCCCCCGTAACCCCTGCGGCCTCCTTCGTACAGCTCGGGGTCATAGCCATTCCCCTGGGAGGGCCCAATGCAGGTCTTGTTCCAGCTGCTTCTCTGCTCCAAAGCATCCAGCTGCTTCCGCACGCCCGCGGGGTTCTGGCAGCAGTCACAGCCTTTGGTGCAGGTGGGGGGCAAGTCCCCGAAGTACTTGGCATAGCAGCATGGCGGCACCTGGAGCAGGGGTGGTGAGGGACCCGCTCAGGCCAGCGTTCGTTCACCCAGTCCCCAAACTCTGCCTGAGCATGGCCATCTTGCACTATGGCCAGCGTCTCATGCAAGCCTCACAAGGCATTACTGGGGGGGTGGGGTGCCCATTTTATAGATGAGGACGAGCTGAAGGCGATTCCTCAAAGCCATGTAACACATGTGCCCAGGGGAGCCAGGACACAAACCCCGCTCTGCTTCTCCATGGGGCACTCCTCTGGGCTCCAGGCGCTGGCCCCCTCTCCACCCTCCGGTAGTGGGGCGCCCTGGGAGGAGCATCGCCTCTGGGTGCAGACACTGACTCTGCAGCTGAGGCTGTGTCCTTGGGGAAAGCGTCTGACCTCCTGAAATGAAGCTTAGGCACCTCGAGCATAACACACCTACAACACGGCACAAGGAGAGCTCGGGCCCCTCGGGCAGCGTGAGAGCCGAGAGCGCGCCGCGAAGTGCGCCAGGGCACTCAGCACCCAGTGGGGCTGGGGAGAGGGAGCAGCAGGAAGCGGCCCCAGCCCACCTCAGCGCTCTGCTCTGCTTCTGTCTCCTGGCGACTCCTCCCTGTTGTCCCTAACAAGCCTCTGCCTGACCCAGTGTACACGGCCCGGAACCCAGAGACTGCTTGAGAGCAGGAACCAGGCAGCTCTGGGCTGGCACCCCATGCCGGGCACTGGTCTTAGCCCTGGTCTTCCTCCTCACATCTTCCTCTGCCCTGACCCACCACAGCCCCCTTGGGTTGCCAGCCTGCAGCAGCCTCTCCTGTGGGGGCCCAGTGGATCACTGGGGCAGATGTAGAGACCGGGGGTGTGGGGGAGGGCATAGCTCCAGCCGGGCCATTACAAACTGTGGCCCCTGCAGCAGGCACGCAGCACAGGGTGGGCAGAGCCTCTGGAGAGGCCAGAGCAGAGGCAAGGCCATCCAGGTGCCACATCCCAAAGACAAGAAGAGCTGCCACCACTGCTCTAGCTGGGACACGGCTAAACACAAGCACTGCCTGGGGCTGCCAGGACCAGGCTGTGGAGCGGAGACCCACAGGCCGGCTCGGAGAACACGGCCCAGAGGAAAGGTGGGCTGGCTGCGCGGCCACCAGAGGGCGCCATTCCTGCCGCGCCCAAACCCATGCTGCTCACCCCGCCGCCGCCCAAGTCCGTGCCGCCTGCTGGGACACTCTGGCATCCAAGTGGTGTGGCCACAAGCCTGGCTTCCTTCCCCGCACCCTCCCCCAAGCCCTGACTCACTGGCGTTTTGTGCTCACACTCAAAGGGCTCCATTGACAGCTCGCAGATGCGGGCTGGGGTCGGCCCCTATCCTGCTCCGGGCACCGCCTGGTCTGCTGGGGTGGCATGACCAGCCAAATGTCAAATGGCCCCGCTGGCCGCTGGGCTTCTGTGGAGCCCGTCCCTGCCGGCCGGGCCGGGAGTGTGGAGACAGCCCCAGTGGACACTGTCGAGAAAAGAGCAGCAGTGTCCTCTCTCCTCCGGGGCCACCTCTCGAGGGACGGGCTAAGCCCCAGTCCACTCCCCGGTCCCTCAGGACGCCCAGGTCCTTCCCTGAGATGCCGCGCCAGAGGGCTGACAGCCTGGGTGGTCCGGCAGCTCCCCCACTTTCCTTCCCAGGAGCAGAGAGGACGGGGGCCTGCTGGGGAGTCGCCTGAAGGACAGACTGGGGGCTGAGGGACATGGGTCCCCTAAGAGGGCCGCGGGGTGCCAAGGGCTGGAGAGCTGCAAGCCCCCTCCCTCTCGACTTCACCGCTCAGGTGGAGCCTCCCAGAGGTCATCCCTGCCAGGGAACGTGCGAGTCGCCCTCCTCTTTCATCAGCTCACAGCCCAGGCCCAGCCCACACCCGCCAGGAGGGAGGAGAGGAAGAGGAGGAGAAACAGGAGGGCAGACCTCGGGGCAGGGAGCAGGCACAGGAAGCCTGCAGGACGCCCTCCTGGCAGGGAGTCCCTCTGGGCACAGCGGGGGCACTGGCTCCCCACTTGAGCGGCTGCCCCGAGTAATGTGACACTTGAATCTCCAGGACAACCAACAACAAAAAAGCGGAGGCCGAGACAGCAGCTGGCTGTCAACAGCCAGGAGCTCCGCTGTGCTGAGCAGAGGCACCCGGGGCACAGCCGCGGGTCAGGAAAGACGCATCCACAAAGGAAGGAAGAGGTGTGAGCCCGGCGGGGGCTGGCCAGGGGACGCAGAGAGGAGAGACACTCGAGGCCGCTGGGCTGCCCTGCACCTGCGGCCGCCCCCCACCACACCTGGATTCGCAGGTGAGTGGCCGGTCACAAAGTGGGGAGGGAGGAAAGGGCGCCGCCAGGGTCCCCTGCCTCAAGGGTGGATCCACCACGAACACAGAGAAGAGGGTCCTAGGGGACACACTTGGGCACAGTCTCCAGACAGTGTCCCCTTCGAGCCCGGGCTCTCCCCTCCCAGTGGGACCCAGCACGGGCCCCGGGGCTGAGGCTACAGCCCTCGGCGCAGGGTGGTTTTCTCCGTTTGCTGAGCAGGCAGAGGGGCCCAGGGAGCCTGCTTACTCGACAAAAGTTAGTTTAAGCTCTTTCTATTCAGGGGGCTTAAACAAGGGATTTGGCTGGCCTGGCTGGGGAGGGAGCTCTCGCCTGCCCACTGAGCCTCCCTTTTCTCCTGGGATCAAGTACCTGCTTTCTCTCAGTTGAGGAGGCCCAGCCAGCTCAAACCACTCAGGATGTGGATGTCCTGAACAAGAGCGGCAGCTCCCACCTCTTGTGGGGGGACGCTTGGTGTTCTTGGCTGGGAGCGGGGGCTAGGCCCAGGTCCTCCTCTCAGTGCCCACTGAGATCTTCAGGAGCCCCCAAATCTCCCTGAGCACCAGGTCAGAGCTTGAGGGCCCTAACTCCAGGGTGGGGTAGAAGTGAAGCTGGGTGGGGGGGACTGCTCCGCCCCAGTACTGGGCCCACAGTGCGGACCCCCCCACACATCTGGGGGCTGAGGGACATGGGTCCCCTAAGAGGGCCGCGGGGTGCCAAGGGCTGGAGAGCTGCAAGCCCCCTCCCTCTCGACTTCACCGCTCAGGTGGAGCCTCCCAGAGGTCATCCCTGCCAGGGAACGTGCGAGTCGCCCTCCTCTTTCATCAGCTCACAGCCCAGGCCCAGCCCACACCCGCCAGGAGGGAGGAGAGGAAGAGGAGGAGAAACAGGAGGGCAGACCTCGGGGCAGGGAGCAGGCACAGGAAGCCTGCAGGACGCCCTCCTGGCAGGGAGTCCCTCTGGGCACAGCGGGGGCACTGGCTCCCCACTTGAGCGGCTGCCCCGAGTAATGTGACACTTGAATCTCCAGGACAACCAACAACAAAAAAGCGGAGGCCGAGACAGCAGCTGGCTGTCAACAGCCAGGAGCTCCGCTGTGCTGAGCAGAGGCACCCGGGGCACAGCCGCGGGTCAGGAAAGACGCATCCACAAAGGAAGGAAGAGGTGTGAGCCCGGCGGGGGCTGGCCAGGGGACGCAGAGAGGAGAGACACTCGAGGCCGCTGGGCTGCCCTGCACCTGCGGCCGCCCCCCACCACACCTGGATTCGCAGGTGAGTGGCCGGTCACAAAGTGGGGAGGGAGGAAAGGGCACCGCCAGGGTCCCCTGCCTCAAGGGTGGATCCACCACGAACACAGAGAAGAGGGTCCTAGGGGACACACTTGGGCACAGTCTCCAGACAGTGTCCCCTTCGAGCCCGGGCTCTCCCCTCCCAGTGGGACCCAGCACGGGCCCCGGGGCTGAGGCTACAGCCCTCGGCGCAGGGTGGTTTTCTCCGTTTGCTGAGCAGGCAGAGGGGCCCAGGGAGCCTGCTTACTCGACAAAAGTTAGTTTAAGCTCTTTCTATTCAGGGGGCTTAAACAAGGGATTTGGCTGGCCTGGCTGGGGAGGGAGCTCTCGCCTGCCCACTGAGCCTCCCTTTTCTCCTGGGATCAAGTACCTGCTTTCTCTCAGTTGAGGAGGCCCAGCCAGCTCAAACCACTCAGGATGTGGATGTCCTGAACAAGAGCGGCAGCTCCCACCTCTTGTGGGGGGACGCTTGGTGTTCTTGGCTGGGAGCGGGGGCTAGGCCCAGGTCCTCCTCTCAGTGCCCACTGAGATCTTCAGGAGCCCCCAAATCTCCCTGAGCACCAGGTCAGAGCTTGAGGGCCCTAACTCCAGGGTGGGGTAGAAGTGAAGCTGGGTGGGGGGGACTGCTCCGCCCCAGTACTGGGCCCACAGTGCGGACCCCCCCACACACACTGCTCCAGCCTCCCTGTCCTCACACAAGCAGCATTAAAGGCTCCCTCCCCAGCCACCCCCAGCCCAACCCCCCAGATGTCTTCCCCAAGGCAAACAAGTCCACATCTACCTAGGAAGGAAAACCACCACCCAGGTTACAGTGGAAACCAAACATCAGCCTGTGTGTTCCTGGCCCCACTGAGGCTGGAGGAACTGTCCTGGGCTGCGGGCTGGGGAGGCTTAAAAAAGCCCTGCAGTGACAGGCAGTGATGACAGAGAGAGGGGACAGATGCAGCAGTGAGCCACCACAAGATGGCCCAGGCAGGCAGGCAGGGATTAGAGCCCCCAGGCCCAGAGGACGCAAGTGGACGGGGACCCCCAAACACAAGTCCCTGAGCAGGGACCCAAGGGTGATGCCCAGCTCCTGGGACTGCAGGAAGAGTCAGCAGCAGCAAGCAGAGCTATGGGGCTGGAGAGCCCGGGCTGCTGAGGGCTCGAGTCTCTTCCTTCCAACGGAAGGTGGGGCTAAGGCTGGAAGTGTAGTGCCCAGTGGGCACCTCAGCCTCTCTGGTTAGGCTTTGGGAATCTGCTAAGACACTCATGGCCTTCAGTTATGCCTCATTCTGGTTGTTTCTCCAACAAGTAAGGTGGATGAACCCACCTTGATAAAGTAACAAGGCAGGGCAAGAAGCCCTTGGACTCTTGAGGCACCAACACGCCCTTATCAGTCACCAAACAGCTGTGCCTGGACTTGGAGCATCAGTTTGGCAAGAAGGAAACAGGGTCGCTTCAGTACCAGGTGGCAGCTGTCTGGCCTGCAGGACGCCTGCCGCTCAGTTGCAAGGCCCTCTGTGCCAGGAGATGCCACCCAAAGGCACGTGTCCCAGTCCCTCCAGCTCTGCCAGCCTTCCCTCAGCCTGGCTCATCTCCCCGCTCTGCAGGCTGCCCCTCTGGCTGGGGCAGGGCCATGAAGGGCCACACGGGCCGAGAGCCAGGGAAAGCCATCGCTTGTTCTGGCTGCTCCTAACTGAGGTGCTCCTCGGCGTGGGGCTGGGAGATACTCTAGCTTCCCTGGTTCACAGGCAGGAAGTACAGTCTGGGAAGGAGTGTGGCGGACTTGAGCTAGGAAGACTGGCAAAACATATAGAGAGGCCCACAGGGCTTCCCTTCCCATCTCCCTCCAAACCTGGGAGGAAAGTTAAGAGGACAAGAGGCAGCCCTCCCTGGAGGGGCCCCTCTCCCCGGGCCACACCTGGGAACGCTGAGGGCCCCCTGCTGAGCAACAGCTGGGCCACGGCCACCTGACGATGGCTGCTTATATCAGGCACCCGGCATCAGGCACTCTTGGCCTTGCTTTAAATAGCGTGCTGGGAAGCCCGCTGGGACCTGCTGGAATGTGCCTCCGCCCTCTAGGAGTACAAGGCCCCTCCAACTCCCCCACGGGCCCCACCTAGGCTCCTTTCACTCAAGGCCAAGCTGGAAAGGATGAAATAGCAACTGGAGAGCAAAGGGGGCTTCAGTCTTCGGGGCAGATCCACTCCTGTCCCCAGTGCAGACGGGATCCCACGGACACCCCCAGGGCTGACCCAGGCGCAGCTGGCTGATGCCGGTCCCCACAGGCCCCGCCTGTGCAAGCCTGTGGCCCGCAGCTGGCAGGGATCGACGCTCTTCCGAGTGGGGCCCGGGCCCCCCGGACATGAGTCTGCAGCTTTCTCACTTCCTAAGCCCTGGAGGGCCAACAGGCCCCGCCTTTCCTGCACAGCAGTTCAGCCTCCACTCCACCTTCCTCCTCCCTGCTTTGGAGATCACACCTGCACCCCCTCCGCACCCCGACTGACCAGGGTCTCCAAGCAACCTCTCACTCAGAAGCGGAGCCACCCCCTCTGCAATCCCTCCTGCACCTTTAGGCATGGGGGCACAAGTGGAAAAGCCCTCCTGCCAGCCTGCACTCCCTGCTTCCTCTGAAGGAGTGCCTCTGATGGCTCCATTAGGCAATGCAGGCCCTGGGCCAATCAAGCTGAGAAAGCCAGGCCAAGAGCAGCTAAAGAAGGGAGGCGAGAGCAGCCCGGCTCTGGAGCCTGTTTCACGTTCCCTGAGGGCTTCGGTCGGCCCACTGGAATGGGCCAGGCAGGCAGGCGCCCATCCTCCAGGAAACCCGGGGTCTGGGACGCCCAGGGGCCCAGGACCACGCTCCTGTGCACACCTGCACCATGGGTCAGCGGGAGGAGGTCTGCTCGGCGTGACCTGAGGAAAGGGTCCTTGTGAACTTGACACAGAAAGACTCGCGAGATCTGCCCTTTGGTGACAAGTCACAGGAGGTTCTCAAAGAGCAGGCGCGGCCTGGTGAGTGAGGATGCTGTGCTCCAGACTCCCACTTGTGGGTGGGGCTGGTCTCTGCAGCCCTGGTCCTGTGCTGAGCCTGTCACACACACGGGCCAGGCCCTCGGTGCGCGGCTCCTGATCTTGTCTGCAAAGGTCAGGCTTCCCAGGACAGGCACCCAAGGAGGCACAGCGTGACCGTGGAGAGGTCCCTCCCTCTCTCCAGTCTCAGGGTCCCCAGGTGCAAAAGAAAGGAGGCAGAAGGGGGTGACGCATGGCATTCTAGAATCCTATGCCTCCTAGGACATTGGAAGACTGGGCTCCTGATCTCCTCTGTAGAAAGATGTAGACCCTGGGCTGCAGCATGGGAGAAGCTGGGGGCCTCTGACTCCAGGAGCTTTGCCCTCTGACAGAACACCATCCAGTCCTTCACAGAGCCATCTCCACAGAGCCTGCTACCCCCATCATCACTTACAACACAGCTCCCCGCCTCCAGCTGCCCCCTGCCACCTTCCTTCACCTCACACACCACAGACATCCTGGCATGAAGGACGCAGACGATACTCCCCAAAGGGGCCAGAGGAAGGCGTGTGCAGGGAGGGGGCCATGACTGTCCCAAAGGCTGTCTGGCCTCTCCCCACCCAGAGCGGAACCACGTGCCCCAGGTACTCCTGGAGTCCGGTGCTGGGCTCAACCCTTCCTCCTGACAGCCTCAAGGTGGGCACCCCGTCTTCATGTAAAACAAGGGGAGGAATAGACCCAGAGAGGCAAAGTGACTCCGAGTCACAAGAGCAGGGTAGACCCAGAGAGGCAAAGTGACTCCGAGTCACAAGAGCAGGGAGGAGGCCGGCAGCATCAAACCCAGGATGATTCAAATGCTGTGCTACAGGGCAGGCTGGCCAGACGGGAGCAGGAACCCTGTGGAGGAGGCACCCGTGCCAGCCACTGTCCAGGCCCTGAAGGACCGCGAGGCGGACGGCAGGGGGCAGAGGTGGCCTAAGTGACCACAGGTGGGGCTTACAAGGCCTCCAGGAGGTCCCACCCTCTAACGACCAGAGCTGCCCAAGAGGAAGGGCTGGGCAGGAGGGGGGTTCCCCTCCTCAAGCAAAGGCCGCACACCAGAGAGGGCAGGGAGCCAAGGGTGGTGTAGAGGGCCTGGCGGATGACCTTCCAGACAGCTCTAAGGACGCTCCGCTGCAGTGGCAGGGCCGGGGGTGACCGCAGCCTGCACCAGGCGAACCTGCCAGGCAGAGACCAGGGACGGGGCGGTGGCAACAAGAACTTAAGGCCTGGCGCAGGCCCCAGGCCGCCGGCAGCCCCGCCTCAGTGAACAGGTGGAGGCTGGGTTGGCCCAGGCTGTCTCTGAGCCCTCTCTCAAGAAGCACTGGCTCCCTCGTGCCCACCGGTTAGGCGCTAGGGGAAGAAAGTCTCGGGTATAATGTGCCCTGACTCACTGACTTGGCCTGGGCCTTCACCTTCTGCCCCTCAGGCAGGACGGGCCGAAGGAAGCCCTGGGTCAGGGGGCCTGGAGGCTGATTAGCCACTCAGGAGTGGGGGGGTGTGGGGGGGAAAGGGGACCCTCTTGACAGCCAGAAGAGCGGGGCACTTACACCCTCCCTGGGACGCCTGGTCCCATCCTGAGAGAAGACTCCTTGGGGAAAACTGGAGGAGTACGGTGTCACCCCATTTTCTCATAGGAAGATACCAAAGGAGGGAAGAAATGGGGCTGATGAGAGGGGTGGGGACCCCAGGGGGCCTCAGACTGCCCCCCAGTCAGCACTCACCTCTGGCCGACCCTGACCAGCAGCTCCCAACAGCCTGCTCCCGGGAGCAGCCAACCTTCTATCCCCAAAAGTGACGAAAGGGAAGGGTTCCAGGCTGGGATCCCAGAGCCCCATGTCCCTACTGGGAAACCAAGCGGGGAGCTGTGTCCATACCAGACACCCTGACAACACCTAGGAGTTGTGTCTCAAAACAGAGGAGCGGAACAGGGCAGTCACCTTCACGGCCAGCAAGTGTGGCTGACCCTGGCTGCTGGCAGAGCCCTCCCGGGGCTGGCTGTGCCCAGCGGGGCCTCAGGCTCCCGTGTCCCTGGCTGGAGCAGTGCGAGCGAGGCGGGATGAGGGCCAGAGCTGAGCGAGAGGCCCCACGGCTCGCTTCCTCCCTTGTGAGCCACCGGACTCTGATGGGTGAGACCTGACAAACTCGTTCTGCGGGCCGGGGTAGGTGAGAGGGCGGACTCTCGGGAGCCAGCTCTGCAGGGACGCCAGGCCCTCTCTCCGCTCTGAAGCCCGGGAGGCACCCAGCAGGAACCCAGTGCAGCATGGCAGCCAGCAAGCTCGTGCAGGAGATACACTCCATCGGGGCCAGGCTGCTGCTCAAGCTGCAGAGGCTGCCGCAGGCCGAGCCCGTGGAGATCCTGGCCTTCTCGGTCCTGGTGGTTTTCACAGGTAAACTGGGGCTCCCGGAATCTCCTCGGCACCCAGGGCTCTTCCTTGCGTCTAGGAGAGGAAACCATGGTGCCAGTCGGAGGGCTGGGTGGTTCCCCAGACGGAGGAGCAGCAGATGTCTCCAGAGGGTGGGGGGCAGGGGATCTCCCCCTATTCTCCAACATGCTGTGCCTGGGGACGGGGTGTGCTGAAAACCAAGGCCCAGGGGTGCTCCTGGGACCTCAACCCAAGGGTGAAGGGAGCAAAAGCTCTGGGGCCGGCGTGGGGACAGTCACTCCTCTCCCCAGATTCTCAGTGCTTCTGATCCATAAGCAGACCTTTGGGGAAGGTCCTTGAGGCCTCCAAGGGGGCTTCTTCAGAAGTGAGGTGCACACTTTCCCTCCGGCCCAGTCTGAGTTTCCTGTGCTCTCTGCTGTCTCCCACCCCCTCCAGCCACTGTAGCGCTGCTGCTACTGATTGCCTGCGCCTTCTGCTGCTGTCAGTACTGCCAGCCCAGGCGGAGAGGCAGGAGGACCCAGGTGGGCCCATGACCCCACGCTGAGGGCCAGGGAGACGGCCGAGAAGCCGGGGAGGAGACCGCCAATGCCACGACCCAGGTGTCAGCCTGGCCCCGCAGCCCTCACCCCTCAAGACAAATACCCACGGCTCAGCCCTGGCCGAGCCCAGGTACCCGGACGCTGACTCAGAGACCTGGAGCCTCAGCAAGGAAACGGGCTGTTTCGGCCACAGAACTCTCACCTGCAAGGCGCCCAGGAGGGATGGATGGTTTTGAAGACAGAAAGCCACCAGGGATTCTTTGCCGATCTGAGCTTTTTAACAAAGCATAGATGCCTGGCCCCGCAGCCCTCACCCCTCAAGACAAATACCCACGGCTCAGCCCTGGCCGAGCCCAGGAACCCGGACGCTGACTCAGAGACCTGGAGCCTCAGCAAGGAAACGGGCTGTTTCGGCCACAGAACTCTCACCTGCAAGGCGCCCAGGAGGGATGGATGGTTTTGAAGACAGAAAGCCACCAGGGATTCTTTGCCGATATGAGCTTTTTAACAAAGCATAGAGCGTGGTCCCCGTACTTGGAGAACAGCCTACATTTGTGGCGAGCTGCCCCTCGGGGATTCCACACCAGAGAGGAGCAGGCCAATCAGAGGGGCTCTGTGCAGGAGCTACTGGGTCCCAAGCGCCCCCCAGAATGGGGAGCATGTCCGTGTTCTATTCCAGGGTTTGCCTGCTTCTTTCCAGTGAAGGCTTTTTGGTTATGTGTTTCTGCGGTGCCCCACTCCCCGGGCCAGGCCCTGTGCATCGGGAGGGCGCAGCCTCTGCTCTCCTTGTGCCCACGAAGCTGGAGAAACACGCAGGCAAGAATGCCACATGGAGGGGGGGACAAGGGGGCAAGACTCTGGAACCAGGGGAGGGCTGCAGGGCCCCTCCTGCCGAGCGCTGCCTCCCAGATGCCCAGTCGGCCACAACGGAGGCTGCATCTGCCCCAGGTAGGTGCCGGGCTCAAGAATGCCACGCCAGTCACCACGACCATTAACTGTAGGCAGCACGCCCTGTCCTAGCAGGGCCCCCAAACTTCCAGAATAAGAGAAGTAAGGTCCCTACTCTCATCCGTAACCTGTCTCCCAACCGCAACATCCTCTCCCCAATGGGCCAGACAGTCTGGGTTCCAATCCTCACCACCACCCCCACCCCTGACCAGCTACATGAACAGATGTGACTCGACCTTCCAAAGCCATGTTTCCTTCCCCTGTGAAATAGGGACAATCCTGGTACCCTCCTCCTGGGGTAAGCCTGTGAGGATAAACCAAGATGGCCTTGGCACAATAGCCTGGCCCAGCACTGGGCATACCCTAAGAGCGCCACCGATACAAAGCGTCCTTATTTGCCCCTCCCTTTGGGGGGCCGAGCCAGAACAACATGGACCCGTTTTAAGGACTGCTCCTGCTGACACGCAGCACTGCCCGCCTCCTGCCCTCCAGTTTACTTTCTCTCCACAGAACTTTCCAGGTAGAGCCACAAACCCAGGAATGAGCGTAAGGGAGGCAGAGGCTCTCACGGTACCTGCAGCCCTCCCCCGACACCGGTCCATCAGAGCCATGAACAGCCCCGTGTTCTTTACACACCTCCGTTGTCTCGGCCTGTGCAGCCTGCCCTGACTGCCTGGAGGCAGAGCCCCAGCCACCCAGGAAACAGGGAGGGGAGAGGGGATGCCAGGCCCCACCACTCCACCATCTCCAGCTGGCAGGCCAGCAGGAAAAGCCCTCTCTCTGCTTGGTTTCCCTCCCTGGTGTCCAGGGACTTGTCTAACGGGTGTGATTTGGGTGGAAGACCCAGAGAGGAAATGCTTCCACAGAAAATAAAAGAAATGTAAGAATCTATCTGTATACTCTATCCTTCTACCACCATCACGAAAGAATGGGGTCAGAATAATGGTAATAATAGTAATGGACAGAGGCAGCTAAAATGCACCAGGGCTCATCCCGCCCGCAGGCGTGTCTGAAGCCTTCTGACACAGATAAATCCATTTAATCGTCACAACAACCTAATGCCAAAGGGACCATTCTGATCCCCTTTTCAAAGGTGAGGAAGTAGGTAACTTGCCCAAACTGGACCAGCTGAACAGTGGCAGGACCCGCCTGTCTGGCTCTGGGGCCTTGGCTCACCACACCCAGGCCTCCAGCTGCAGAGCCGATAAGGCTTGCACTCCATCACCCACCACCTAACAATCTCAGGCCCCAAAGAGCCGCACCCCGTACCCTTCCTTGTGAGCGGGTGTGGCCGGGAGTTAAGAGCTGGGGTGGGGCCCATCTGCGGCTCTCTCCCAGAAGAAAAACACAGGGAAGGCAGGAACATGTGAAGCCTTGCCTTTTCTGGGCCTAGCACCTGCAGCTGGAGGCTCCCCAGGAAGCCTTCGGTTCAGAAGACACAGCAGCCTCATCCTTGTGTGATCTTCCTTTAGCAGGTTCATTAGCATCGAGAACATCCTTTGTCAGAGTAACTAACACTGAGCCTCTTTTCTAGAAAAGATTCAGGCTTCTAGAAAAGATTCAAGCTCACACAGCTGCCAAGAAAGTGGGGACCATGGGCAGCCCTGGCCACCTGCAGGTGGACAGGAAGTTCACTTGTGTTTTCCTCCTCCAGGCCAGGCAGCACCTAACTGCAGAGTCCAAATAAGATGCTGTCCCCACCCTCGCGGGCTTCCAGGAGCACAGCCCGCCACCAGTGGCTCCCCTACAGCTGTCAGACCAGGTCCCAAGCAGGCTCCAAGCTCCCGCGGCTCAACCAACCAGACCTCCTTGCGCACAACAGCAGCCTTACACACTCTGATTGGCCCTCTGGGGAAGACAGGCATGGAGAGGAGACAGCAATTCCCCCCTATTGTAGGAGGGAATATACAAGGAGGTATAGCAAGGCAGCTGGGGGTCATGGAAGAGGCGCCGTCAGGCCATCCGAACCCAGAGAACAGCCGGCTGACCCTGGCGACCAGACCTCTCTGCTCCCACCGCCATGCCACCCTGGACCAGGCTGCCAGCTGCATCTGCCTGCGGTCACTGCCGCAGCGTCCCCGCTGTCTCGGCGCTGATCTCTGTGCCTCTTCACGCCGCAGCCTCTGCCTGTAGCCTCTGCTCCAACAATGCCCACAGTTGTGGTCTCGGTGTCTCACAAGGGTTTTTCACTCCACGCTTCGGATCTGCACAGTTCACTGTCCAAACATCACACCTCAGAAACTACAGTCAAGCCACCAGTGCAAGAATCTCATTAGCAGAGGCCACACAACACTGTTTTCTCTGAAATCTGTTTCCTGAACATTTATGTTTGAAAGCAATCTACAAATAACAACTTTCAGGACAATATATTTGCTTGTGGGTAACAACAAATTCCACAACCTAAAAAACAGAGGACAGGGAGTTCCCTGGCAGCCTAGTGGTTAGGATTCTGGACTTTCACTGCCATGGTCCAGATCCAGTTCCTGATTAATCCCCTGGGTTAGGTTCCTGAGATTCTGCAAGCCACCCGGTACAAATAACAATGAAACGATCATTTAAAAAATTACTGAAAACAGAATAATTCTGTACTTAGAAAATGTTTCTTCACTCTCCTCAGGAAGCAGCTGGCTACTGTCCCCTTATTATAACTCTTACATCATCTTCACATCTCAACTTAATCATTGCTCCTTCCAGGGGAGTCCCCTGGGCCCCAGGCCATGCCAGGGGCACCAACAGCATTCTCTACCTCTTCCCATCATATCACTCCCTTCCTGGTGATCATTTCAGAAGAATTTTCTGACCTGGGCCAGCAATTAATAGAAAAAAGTCAATTAAAGCAATGTTTGCGTACATAAGACATACATACTCTACACTCCTCATCTGAGATGGAAACACAAACACATACATCTTTTCTCTGAGTGTGAGTTTGCTGATGTTTCCTGACTTGTCTATTTGCTAATTTTTATTTCTTAGAGGCAGAATAAGGGGAGTTCCCTGATGGTGCACTGGTTAAGAATCCACCCTGCAATGCTGGGGACTCAGGGTCAATCCCTGGTCAGGGAACTAAGACCCCACATTGCCTCGGAGCAACTAAGCCCACATGCCACAACTTCTGCGTCTGTGCACTGCAGTGAAAGATCCCATGTGACTCAACTAAGACCTGACATGGTCAAATAAATAAATAAATAGTGTTTTAATTTTAAAAAAATAAGTCAGCTTTCTAAAAAAAGGCATCTGCAAAGAAACCTGATTGTGAAATCCTTCTGCATTTTTAGGAACTGTTTACAGCTGTCTTGTCCACATCTATTTTTGACAGAAATGCCATCTGAATGGTTTAAAGTGGTCAAGTAGTATTTACAGAAAGAAATATGTTCCCTCTCTGCTTGTTCTGAGGTCCAACATAGTGCTTCAGAGCTCAGATTGTACACCTGAGTGGAACAGCTGGGCCCAAACCTCAGAGCAGTAACTTCTTAGCTGTGTGACCCTGGGTAAGCTGCTTAACTGCTCCGTGCCTCTTCCCCGGTTGTAAAACTGGGGTTTCGGCTATTACCATTGCTTCCTTTTCATGTGATGTTAACTGCAATTATGCAATTATAATAACAACTACAGCTGCCACAAAACAGGTTGGGGAAAAAATAGCTGACTCTTGATAAGCATCCAACTAAGCTGATGGAGTGGAAGCCCGAGGGTGTGCTTAGACCCCGGCAGGCCAAGGGCATTAGTCAGTGTGTTTTACAGAAGGAAATGCGAGGCAGCAGGTGAGCCCAGGTCAATGAGGCCAGGAGAGTTAGAAGGACTTCATGGAACTCGCCCACCACCTCCTCCAGCCCCGGCTGCACGTGAGAATCACCTGGTGAGCTTTACCAAGCACATGGTTCTAACACGCCCAGAGGAGGGGCCTGGGCACAGGCCTTCAGAAATACTCCCACATGACTCAAACAGGCCACAGAATGGAAACCCTGGGAGGGCAGAGCCTGCTTCTCTTGCTCACAACTGGACACAAGGTGTCCAGCACAGTTCCTGGCCACTGTGGACACTTGACTCCCGTCTTTTAAGGAGGGATGGCGGCTACCAGGTTCCACGTACCAGGGCACAGGCCCCACTCCTGCTTCCTGACCACTCCATCACACCATGGGTGGGAACCCACAAGAATCAGTTGAGGCCAGGCCTGAGAGGCAAAGATACCAAGGGAGAAGTCAGGCCTCCGCAGGAAGCCGGGGCCTCGCTGGTGATAAACACCCCCATGCTGGTTCCAGGAGGTGCCAGCAGGAGCTGTGGTTAATCATCTACCCGGTGCCACGGAAAGCAAGCAGCCATGGGTGGCGCCCCAGCCCTGGGGCCTCCTGAGCAGGTCCTTCAGTGGACACAGGTGACGGGGAAAGGTGGCCTGGGGCAAGGGCCCTGGAGCCATTCTCTCCCCCACCCCACCCCGACTCCAATCCTGATTTGTCTCAGCCAGGACACTTCAACCCACACGCCCTGAGCAGCCCTCCAAAACCTCATCGCAAGAGGGCAGAACACAGCAGAGGGGTAAGTGGGAAAGGCTGAAAGGGAATACGGTTGCTCGGCAACAGGCCCTAGGCCCCCTTTGTCTGCTCTGGTGACAGTAGGCAGCTCTGGCCAGGGCCAGCCATCAGGGTGCCCCCTTTTCCTCCCAAAAGTTGCTTCTCTGAGTTGCGGCAGAGCTCTGGTCTCTGGGCAGTGTCTTCAGCTCGGCCCCGCAAAGCGTGGCTCGGAAGGGCTCCCCTGACCCACCCTCTCTCAGGACACAGAGCGAGAGCAGCAGAGCCCGGTAACGGCGCCTCCCTTCTCCGCCTTCACTCCCCTCCCCTCAACCGGCTACCTGCTCGTAGCCTGCCCGGCTCGGCCGTGTTTCAAGATGGCGAGTTGGTCCTGCCTCTAAGGAAGCCGCCTGAGCTCCCAGCTTGAGTCTGTCCACTCCTTGGCTCCAGTGCGAACCTCTCAGTTCACAACTGAGGCAGGAAAACCGGGAAGGGTCTATATCAGTGCTTTTCACTTATATTTTGGTCGTGTCACATGGTGTGCAGACTCTTAACTCCCTGACCAGGGACTGAACCTGTGCCCCTTGCACTGGGGTCAGGATTAGAGTCTTAACCACGGGGCCACCAGGGAAGGCTCTACAGCAGTGCTTTTCAGGTCTGGCTGAGCAGGTCTCAGGGATGGGAGAGAAAGTCCCTGATCACAGCAGGACTGTTCAGGAAAGGCCTGGAGAAGGCAGAGCACACCAGACCACCCCCACCCCTGCCCTTGGTGCCAGTCCCTGCTCTTGCTTTTGCAGAGGAGGAAAGCCCACCTGTTGCCTGTTGGAGGCACCAAGCCCCATGATCCAGCATCCCTTCAATGCCCACTAACTGCAGAGGTGGCTGCTGTTCTGAGATGGCACCAGAGAATGAAGTGAGGGAGTAGGGAGTAGCACACGGGGAGGGCCATGGAGAAGCCTCGGCATTCAGGGCCTCTGTCCCCGACTTTCCAGGTTCAAATGGACAGAATGCTATCGAAATACTCCTGGAAACTGGAGTTCTGGCAGAACCCCTGGGACCTGGGGGGCCTGGCAGTGATCATCCTGTTCTTCACCACGGTCCTGTCTCTCGTCTTGTTTGCTATTATCTTTGATTTCCTCCCCACGACCAAAACGACCAACCAGAATGAAGAGTCGTGACCTGACTTTCTGCAGGCCAAGAGGGCCGCTCTCAAAACACTATGTACTCTTTCTTCAAAGCCCTTCAACAGTCTGGAATTAAACATTTTTCATATGATTATCTGATAAATGCCTGTCTTCCCCACTGGTTCAAGTACCAGAAAGCAGGGGCTGGGTCTCTTTCTGTTCCCCACTGTACCCCCTTTTCTGGTGTACCTTGCCAAGAGTCAGTACCAATCAATGTTTGCTGGTTGAACAAATGAGCAAAGGAATGGATAAACAGAGGGATGCTTGAACTGTTGGCTGTCTGAGTCTGGAGACCCTGGGAGACAGCAGAGCCCAGTATAATCTACGCCTAAACCAAAGCAATTCTTCCTATCTCAGGGTGCAGAGGCCTCTAAGCAGAGGTTACTTTCAACCTAATTACTATCCCTTTAACACTCAAAGGTAAATTTGGCCACATCATCAGTAATCAAATGCATTTCATGGTCATTCTCAGAGAAAGTAGCTGCACACTGAGAAGAGAGGAAGCCGGCTGGATGCCCCACACTGGCCTTCATATAACCTGTATGTCTTTTCTCTTGGTCCCAGAGGCGCCCAGGTATCCCTCACAGAGCCCCCCAGCCCCCATGCACCCCCTACAATGCAGCCTTTGTAGACATGTCCACTGCTCTGCCGACGCCATCAGGCTGGTCTATCCCTTGCTGCCAGGTACCCTCCCTTCGCAAACAGCTGCTTCAATGTCAACCTCAAACCAGGCTATTCTTAGAAAAGGGGCAAATGTCTGGTGGAGAAGGGGCTTTGCCTTTGTGCAATGTACCATTTGTGCAATAAAGAAACATTCTCTTTCATTCAAAGAGCAATTTCAAATCTAGCCACACCAGCCATGCTGACTCCATCCAAGGGCCTGGAAGTCCTGGCATCAGACACCTTCACGTACAATAAGAGAGACAGGAGATAAGGCAGCTTACAGGGCAACAGGAGGCCCCTCAATGCCCGGCCCCTGACACAATAAGAGGCCCCAGCTCCCTGGGCTGAGATAGAAGGCAGAGGCCCCTGGGAGGACCTGGCCTCTTATGTGGTGAGCTGCTGCAGCCTAGAGGTGGCAGAGCTAAGTCTCTGGACTGCAGTGCAGAGCCTCAGACTCATCCCCAACAAGAACCCAGCCAGGGCGCTTTCCAGCACAGGGGACTCTGACACCCAGCAAGGACAGAGCCCTTTCAGGACAAGCGCTTCACTCAAGAAGCTGAAGGAGGCTTAATTTAGCAGATCATAGTATGAGTGCCTACAAAGGGCTCTGGTCACAGGGGCTGTGGGCAAGAGTCCTGACTACCTCTGATGGGCATGGTCTTGCGAGGCCAAATGAGAAATGGCCGCTTGGAGAAGGAAACAGCTTCAACCCAGGGGCCAAAAACTCATCAGTGAGAGGAGAGGGTAAGAGTCAGAACATACGGCCCAAGTAAGAGCCTCTCTGGTCTCCAGAGGAAACCCTCAAACCTCTGCTGGACATGAGTACCGTGCATTTAATCAGCTCTGTGCTTCCAGAATCTAGTCCAGCAAAAACCAAGATGGCATGTGTGTATGAAAACATGCAAGTCCCTGACAATCAGAAGATGGGGATTAGCATCTGTCCTACTGTGAGCTTCGTGACCATGACCTCTCTGGTCCACTCGAAGTCTGAAGCCATCAGCTCTGCATCTACCTTACAGGTTGTCCAATGAGATCTAACCAATGAGAGCAGAGGAATCAAAAGAGCTTTCTTGAGCCAAGTGCTATACAAGTGCCAGGGCTCCCAGCCTGTCTTGAATGCTCCTGGATGTCCCTCACACAGTGTGCCCTCAGGGTGCCCGGCGCCCACCCTGAGCAGCTATCAGGCTCTTTCATAGCCCCTCCAGCAACAGACGTGGATCAAACAGATACGTGGTTTCCAAAGTGGGCAGCCTGCTGTTGTGTTAGAAATATGGTGTCTCTCCAAGCACAATACCGCCCCCTCCGCCCCCTAAGAGATAAGCTGAGCCACATGTTTCTGTTTGGGTCTGGGACGAGACTGACTACCCTGCAAGTGAAGCCAGTGGTCCAGCTCCATGGCACATGCCAACCACAACGCCAGTGGCGCAGAACTGGTCGCATCTCTTGGAACTGAGTCATTCACGGGGCCAGCCACTCCGGAAGTGGATAGAGTGGGATGGGTAGGTGACCGCCCAAAATACGCAACGAATCCTCACAGGGCCAGGGTTTCTGAGGCCCTCCAGGGAAAAGTGGGCGGTACCACCTTCCATGCTCCCCGACAGGAAACATCCATGGGACAGCCCTCAGCAGGCAGGGGTCCCTTGCTGGCCCAGGAGCTGCCCTGCATGAGCTGGTTAACGCATGGTGATGGGGGCGGGAAAGGTCTCAACACTGGGCTCCACACACGAGATACGTCACTCACCCTGACTCTTCGCAGAGGCCACCAGGGCATCAAAGGCCAAGACTGCAGCTTTATCAGATGCTTTGTTCCCTCTCTTTTCCTGGAGACAAGAAACAACTATTCAGCAAAAGTCTCACATAGTTGGATAACCACACAGCCCAACAAATGATGAGACAAAAAAACAGCAAGGGACACTAATTAAGACATCACGAAACAGCCTCCTCCACATCTAACCACGCACCACCTGAGCAGCTTTTGGAAAACAGAAATTCTCCCAAAGTTCCAGCTCTAGTCAGGGCAGGTCCCAGTCACTTTTTAAAAGCAATTTCAGGTGACTCAGTTCCAGAAATAGGCCATCTCGCTTAAGGGGTTCCTATATATACCTAAGTATGTACATATGTATATATACTCTTTATCTTTTTTTTGGCGTGTGGGATCTTAATTCCTAGACAAGGGATCAAACCTCACCCCTTGTGGTGGAAGCACAGAGTCTTAACCACTGGACCACCAGGGAATTCCCGACCTGTATTTTAAAATTTAAAAAGATATTGCCAGACTGCTTCCCTCCGCAAAAGACTGTAACACTGCATTTTTCTCTTGGCAAAGTGTAGACCCTCCTTCCTACACGTGCCCACTAGCAACAGGGTTTGCGCTCTTTTACACACGTGTCAGATTTTAATTTGCACCTCCTTGACTACTACCAGGTTTTAACATCTTTGGATATATCATTTGATGAGTTTTTCTGGGAACTTTTGTTTCATATCCTTTATTTTTTCTTGTCAGTTGGGGAAAGCTCTCTATTAATTGCCCACTTTAACCTTTGGTTTACCTTTTACATTAAATATTTTTCCGGGTCTATTATTTATCTATTGCCTCTCTTGATGGTACCTTCACCACATGGAATTTTTCCATAGGTTCAGGATTTATAGAAACTTAAGATTATTTATGTACCCAAATATTTGGTTTTTTGGAAAGATAGCTTTGTGGATTTTTCATTTACAGGACAAAAGTATCTTCACCGGATCTCCAGCCCCAGGTGACACACAGGACTAATGTTATCCTTTTTCTTTGGGCCACACAGTTTTTAGGATCTTAATTTCTTGACCAGGGATTGAACCTGGGGCCATGGCACTGAAAGCACCAAGTCCTAACCATTGGACCACCAAGGCAGGATTGATCCTGACTGTATAAAGTAACACACACACAACAGACTGTATGAAGATAAACTAAGTATAAGGAAAAAAGCCTAACCTTGTTACAAGCTATCTACCAACAACACCCCATTCGCCCCCTTGTACTTTCGAGCCTCAGGAGCACCCCTCCAGATTACAGAAGCTCCATCTGGGTTCAGAAATATGCTGTGTGAAATGGTGCAGCGGTGGGTTCGGACAGGAAGGGCTCTTACTGTCCAGGACTCACCTGGAGTTTTGCAACTTCCTTCCTGATCAGGAAGCTGACTTGGTCGCGGTCGCTCCTGGAGTAGTAGAGGCGGCACCAGGAAGGCTTTCCATCTCTGCCCGCCCGGCCAGACTCCTGGTAGTACCCAGCCATAGACTTGGCAATATTCCAGTGGGCAACAAACCTAGGATCCAAGAGACAACCAGCCTGAGATGTGGGGGGGAAGCCGAGGGGAGGAGAGACTCTGGGATGGCTGAGCAGGGCCATTCACAGGTACCAGGAGCAGGAAGGCTAGCAGGGAGAGACAGGACCGCAGAGTAACAAGGCTAGGACACCTGCAGCCTGCCAGCAGGCCTCCCTGCCATGGAGCAGCCCATAGAAAAAGTGGTGGATTTAAATCAGATTAGGGCACTTAGGAGTTGGATAAATCCTCGACAACACTTTTAAAGAGCAAAAAAGATAACATTTACTAAATACCTACTATGAGCCAGTGTACATGTTTGTCTTGTTTAATCATTACAGTCATCACTACATGAGCTAGCCTCATTTTATAGACAATAAACTTGTGATTCAGAAAAGTAAATTCATACTAGGGGATGGTAGAGCTAGGATTTGAGTCTAGGGGTGTCTGATTCCAAAGCTGGCCCCTAACAAGACACAGCTGACCCAGGGTTCAAGCCCTATTCCAAAGTCCATGTTCTCTCAAGTGTAGTTCATGGTCTAATTCCTACCCTAATCAAGGCAGGGTCACTGTGAGGCTTAATGAGACCAAATGTGCAAAAGTGCTCTGTAAGTCACACAAGGCATTACTGTTGGTATTAATCTGAGCAAAGGACTTGGGGCTGTAGCTATCATAATGTCTCCAGAAGGTCAAGAGTGGCTGGAGGTAAAAGACACCCCAACAGTGGCCAGTGTGGGGCTAGGAGGCTGGGACGCACCCATCTCTGCTGGACTGTCCAGTAAGCAGCAAGAAGGGGAGACAGCAACAGGATCTTTGCCTTTGCCTTCCCATAGGGAGTGGCTTTAAGATACTTCATTCCACTCTCTCACAAGCTCCAGCTGCTAAGATGAGAGTGAGCAGGGCTGTGTTACAGGGTGAGCCTGAGGGTTGGCCATGCTTCTCTGCCACCAGGGGGCAGACCACACAAGGACTGTCCGCGTCTGGACTATGTACCAGGGACGCTGTCCTGGGGCCTCTATTCCCCGCTCCCTCTCCCCGGCCCCCGGCCCTAGAAGGACACAGAGTCCTGGTCCTCCAGGCAGAGCACCAGGTGGCTCGCCCCACCCTGAGCCCGAATGGCAGAGTCAGACAAGAACCAGAACTCACCTGACGTTGGCTTTGTCCACTCCCATCCCAAAACTAATGGTCGCCACAATTACAGGGACCTTCTCCTCCATCCACTCATTCTGCACCAGTGTTCTTTCAGGAGCCTTCAGCCCTAGAACAGAGAGGGTGAGGAAGGGAACTCGCATCTCTCATGGGTCTCTCCCGGGGCCTACCTGCACACACACTGTGAAACCGTCACCCACCAGGTGTATGACCTCGGGTCAGGCACTTAAGCCACCAAGCCTGAGCCAGTCAACATAAAGACCCTGGCCTGTGCGTGGCAAAGGTTCTCTCATAAATGTGAGAGCCAGGATTCAAACCCAAGTCCAGGGACTTCCCTGGTGGTGCAGTGGATAAGATTCTGTGCTTCCAATGCAGGGGCCTGAGTTCGATCCTGGTCAGGAGCTAGATCCCACATGCCACAAATGAGAGTTCGCATGCCACAGGGAAGTGCCACGACTAACACCCAGTGCAGCCAGATAAATATTACAAAGAGCAACCCCCAAACACCCACATTGTTACTGGCCTCCAGAGCCTGTGCTCTTGCCACAACACCAATTCCTGGACTAAAAAAACTCATCACCTGCTGCTGGGTGGGCACAGGGTGACGACAAGAATTCAGGAGATCCTTTAACATCTCATTCATGTCTAGGCACCTTTTTGTGGATTTAAGTGAATCATTTTAGCTCTGCCTGGGTATCTGAAACTAGATGATGGACCATCTGATCAGCCAGGATTCTTAAGGAATAAGAGACTGGCTAAGAGGCTTCTCTGAGTGAGGAGAGCCACGGAGCCCAGGTGCCCCTTACCTGCGTGGTATGCCTTGGCGTTCACGCCCCTGTAACTGAGCTCTATGGCCAGCTGTTCACAGGCCTCTCTGGTTCTGCAGTAGACGATGCCACAGCCGGACAACTGAATGGGGAGACACAAGGAGAAAACAAGCATTGGGAAAACAAAACACTCAGCCCATCATACTATGGCCGCTTCAGAAGTGGCTCTTCAGCCTCACGGTCTCCTGAGGCAGACCACCTAGCATGGCCCCACCACTTTCTAACAAGGCGGGACCACACTGGCTCAGAACTCAACCTTTCCAACCTTTCTGCCTCCTCCCCTCAAGCCCTGGGTAGGTCTGCAAAGGAGGAGTCCAGGAACGCCAGTAGGTGAAACAATGCCAGGAAACCAAAACGCCTGTGTCAGAGTTTTAAGAAGCTACAGCTGGGGCTTCCACCGCAAGGAGCACAGGTTCGCGCCCTGCTCAGGGAACTAAGATGCTACATGCCACACAGTGCTGCTGCTGCTGCTGCTAAGTCCCTTCAGTTATGTCCAATTCTGGGCGACCTCATAGACGGCAGCCCACCAGGCTCCCCTGTCCCTGGGATTCTTCAGGCAAGAACACTGGAGTGGGTTGCCATTTCCTTCTCCAATGCATGAAAGTGAAAAGTGAAAGTGAAGTTGCTCAGTGTCCGACTCTTAGTGACCCCATGGACTGTAGCCCACCAGGCTCCTCCGTCCATGGGATTTTCCAGGCAAGAGTACTGGAGTGGGGTGCCATTTCCTTCTCCAATGCATGAAAGTAAAGTAGCTCCATCGTGTCCGACTCTTAGCGACCCCATGGACTGCAGCCTTCCGGGCTTCTCCATCCGTGGGATTTTCCAGGCGAGAGTACTAGAGTGGGGTGCCATTGACATTTGCGCCACACAGTGCAGCCCCTCAAAAAAAGAAGCTACAGCTAGTCCTGGCTAAGAAAGCTGGAAAAAACCAAAGTTTTTAGAAACGAGAATCTATCTCTATGCTGCAGCTAGCACCCCACTGGCCCTTCAACCCGACTTTGGTGCCCTCACCCCTTTATCAGCTTTCTGTCCAAGAGCCTTAAGGCAAAAGTCCCTCAGGTTCCCATAAGGATCAGGAAGCAGTTCCTTGAACTGCACATCATAGAAGAGGTTGGCCCGGAAGCAGGGAGTCTTGAAGATAGCAACTGGCTGCTTCAGGTGCAGGGCAGCAAACACATCCTCTCGGACCTGCAGGGTGGCCGTGGCGGTCAGAGCCACGCACGGGGTGTCTGCCAGGCGGGAGCGCAGGGCTCCAAGACGCAAGTAGTCAGGGCGGAAGTCGTGCCCCCACTGGGAAACACAATGAGCTTCATCCACCACCAGGTAGGAGAGCAGGTGGCGAGACACCAGGGAGTTCAAGGTGGGCTGGAAGGAGGTGGAGGCCGCCATCTCCGGCGTGATGTACAGAAGCTTGGTCTGGGGCTTTTCCTGCTCCAGGTCGGAGAGCAGCTCCTTTCTCTCCTGCACCGAGAGCTTTGAGTTCAGGGAACTCACTCGGACCTTCAGAGCCAGCAAGTGGTCCACCTGGTCCTGAAGGCAGAAGGGGGAGAGGCCCAGAACAGACAGTAAGTGGCCCTCAGGACTCAGAGGTAAATGTCTCTGTGACTCCCTGAGGGTAGTTCACAGGCATAAATTATCCTCCTCCCACCTTCCAACGTGTCTTCTCTTTGCATAAAAGAGGTAAAGAAGAGGAAGTCGTGGAAGTGTGGAGTAGACAGACACAATCCCAGCTCAATTACCACATGCTCTTCAGCTGGTCCTTGAACTTTCAACTTTCTCATTTTCTTTCTCTTTACTATAAAAAGAGTAAAACTACCTAATAGGATTACTGCAAGGATTAAATGAACTTTTATGCCTCAGAGGCAAGTTAACACCCTGAAGGCACTTAGCACAAAGCCTGAGACTAGGGCACACTCATGCCTTGCCTGCTCTCTTTCTCCTTTTCTTCATGGTGGATGGCTCTTACCCACACAGCCACACTTCCTCAGTGCTGATGCTACCAGCCCAGCTGCCAGAAGTACAGTTAACAACATCCCAACAAGTTTTTCATCTGTTTTTCTGTCTCACAGCTGTGTGCCCACCAGAAGCAAGCAGAACATAGCAGGGATTCCCCCGTATCAATTTACCTCTCTACCCATCTGCATCTTCTAGAACATCAACAGTGCACATGTATACATATGAGAATGTATGTGTACATACACATACAGTCCCATGTTCCTCCAGACAAAAAGTTACAAAGGAAGGTAAGAACCTCAGGCCATCAAAACACAGAGGACTCAATCATAACCCACCAGAGTGATATGCACTAGTGGAGAACCCCACACTTAGGCAATTCAGAAACCCAATACAGAGGGACAAAGACAAATCAAAGAAAAGCAAGAGTCAAAAGACCAGCGAAAGAATAAAACTTCCAGCTACCAAAAAAAAAGTCCCCTAAACTTTCTGGCCTGCCATCTTCATTCACCTGAGCCTCACCTGAATCAAAGCAATGAGAGGAGAGACCACGATGGTGATGCCTTCAGCCAACAGAGCAGGAAGCTGATAGCAGAGGGACTTTCCTGCCCCA
The DNA here is from genome assembly GCA_006408675.1 of Madoqua kirkii. Classification (NCBI taxonomy): domain Eukaryota; kingdom Metazoa; phylum Chordata; class Mammalia; order Artiodactyla; family Bovidae; genus Madoqua; species Madoqua kirkii. Next base: position 42,768 of record SJYC01107701.1, on the reverse strand, counting down.
GTGGGCATGCACACAAAAACATCCTTATCACCTGCAAAAGACAAGAGGACAACATCTCAGTGCTCCTGCCTTTTATATATTCCCCTCATCAAGGCTGTTGACAATTAAAGGATAATGTAAGAAAAACCCCTAGTAGAGTGTCTGGCACATGGAAAGGTCTCAATATATTGCAATTCCCTTCCCATCCTTTCTAGGAAAATGGGAGCGATCCAGGGAGATTCAGCAATGCCAGCCAATCATTTCTAGAAGTGGTAACAACTACAAGGGTAAGGAGTCAGAGTCTGCTGGGACACGGATGGCTGAACTGAATCAAGTTGAGCTGAATCAGGATTCAATGAAAGCTGAATCCTTCTGGATGGATGAGTGTATCTGTGTAGACATGGATACAACATCACTTAGAGGGATTTTGTTTATAAATGTTACAGTGTCACTGACATTACATTCCTGCTCCCCTCTTGACAACCTTCATCTATCAACACAGCTCCGGTTTATAATATTACTTCTTCCCTACTTGGGACCCAAGCCACTCTATCTTCAACAAAGAAATTACCTGGAAGATGACTGCCGTAAGACTATTCCTGCCAACTACACCCTCAGCTCCCCCACACACTCACACTGCTGTCTACATCAAACAAAAGAGAATGGAAATATACAGTGTTTTCAAAGACAACCTTAGCTCTGACTGTGAATTATCAGAATCAGAACAGTTGGATGGTTCTGCCGATAAAACTGTAAGTTTAGGGTGATACATCTACATCTCCAAAACCAAATATGGCCCAAAGGTGGGGAGGTAGGAAGGGTCAGAAGGAAATGCTCTGCAGGGAATTCCCTGGTGGTCCAGTGGCTAAGACTCTGTGTTCCTGATACAGGGGGGCTGGGTTCGCTCTCTGGTCAGGGAACTAGTTCTCATGTGCCACAACTAAGACTCTATGCAGCCAAATAAATAAAAGTAAATATAAAAAAAAAAAAAAAGGAAAGTGCTCTGCAGCAGCACAAATGTAAACAAAGGTAGTTTGGTAATGTTACCTTTCACTACAGCCATGATCGCCCTTTCCTGCAAAGGCGTCTTAAAAGAGTCAAACCCAAAGACCTTTTTCAACGTGCTCCGGACTCGACGCTCAGGGTCAAAAGGAGAGGAAGGGTGGGTACTCATCTTTACCAACAGTGGCCAAAGGTTAAGGCAAAGGTGATGATCATATGGTTGCAATTAGAAACCTCTGTTCTGCTTTTAAAAGACTCCTTATTTTTCTCTATGAGTATAAATTTGCTTTATTATACTCAAACAATTCACTATTTTCAACTAATATAGCTCCAGGTGAAGAGCCTGGAGCAATATATTCTTGAGTAATTAACAGCTCTATTTTTATGCTCAGTGAAAATAAAATCTTCGAACTATCCCAGGCCACCGTACAGCGCAGAGCTAGAAATCAGACCACGAGAAGAAACACAAATGTTTTAGGACCAGTTTGGAGACGGTGGAATTTTTTCCCCTAAGATACACCCTCTGCTCCATAAGCACTGCCACTGACAACCATTCTTCCTCCGGGATCTGACCCCTTCTTCCCATCACCCTCTTCCCCACCCCCCGGAGGACAGCTCTCCCCTTTTCCTCTACTCAGCCCCAGATCTGCTCATTTCTCCCTTCCCCAGCGAAAGCCTCCCTCTCTTAACCCCAAGATATCAGAGCCGGCCGTGGGCTCCGAGAACCGAAGGACTCTTGTCAGGCCGCTGATGCCCGCTGGTTCGGGAACTACTCGAGGACCCTCATACGCCTCAGGTAACTGAAAAGCCAAACTGCTGGGAAAGCAGTGTCAGGTAAATCCCACAGAAGCTTGTGTCCGTCGCGCAATGATGACGTTATGCAAGCGCTGGCACGAGGGGCGTAGCCAGGCGCCGAAAGAGCCGTTTTGATTGGTTCCCGGTCTGGAAGGGGCGCGGGGTCTCCTGGGATCCGGAAGAAGTCGCCTTTCTGCGCGGAAACGGCTCTTTGGAGTCATAGAAGTGAGCCAGACCGGGGCTGTGGAAATAAGATGGCGGGGAAGAAGAATGTTCTGTCGTCTCTGGCAGTTTACGCGGAAGATTCAGAGCCCGAGTCTGACGGAGAGGCTGGAGTTGAAACGGCAGGCAGCGCGGCTGGTGAGGCCCGAGAAGGGAACCGGAAAGGGAGAATCAGGTTACTGCTCCCCTAGCCGGTGGGAGGGAAAGAGATGGTTATTGTATCCCAAGTATCGGGCCCCGGAGCCCTAAAGGGCGCTCAGGATCCTGGGCTAGACCGAGCGTTATATGCTCTGTAGCACGAAGGGACCGTCTCCTTCCTTGGATTCGATTATCCTTCCGTAATTTACTGAAAGTCTCCGTGCTGGCCATGGTGCTGGGCAGAAGGATGAACAAAGGGGAGAGAGGATCCAAGGCTACTGAGCCACTACCTGTTTTCTCTGGGCTTGTTTGTGGGGAAGAGCGAATCTTTTAATTAATACTGTGCCCTAGACATATCTTGAAGCTTTGTACCTCCGATCTCCACCGCAAGAGAGTCTTAATTCAGTAGATCTGGGGAAGGACCTGAGCATTTGTGATCCTTCCAAGGCTTCTTGGCGATTCCGTTACTTTGTGAGTTGTTTAAAGCCCATCAATATTTTGTTACCGTACTCACGTTGAGAATAACAGTAGTAAGAAGTGGGAACAGATTTGTATGGGAGTGAAGAGAGGCAGCAAGTTACCCAACATATTTGAGCCTTGGTTTCCTCATCGGGAAGTGATGGAGGGGCTTGGACTGTTAGCTTCTCAGTGCAAGTGGTCTTGGCCTGTCTGGAAGTTCTCTGCCGGTAATTTGCATTGTTTGGTGGGGTTTGTTGTTTTTGTTTTAAACATAGAAAAAGATTTTGTTTTTCAAGTAGATATGATTGGGAACCTCTCAAGGCACCCCTGTTTTAAGGTCCGTTTCCTAGGGGAGGACTCACAAAAATGAGGATGACAGAGTCCTCATCTTGTATGAGAAGACTAGTCATTGGTGCCTATTATACAAAGTAGATATAGGCAGATCAAAAGAGGGGCTTAAACAATGCGATATAACAGTTCAGAGAAAAGTATGCTTCAGTTGGCATAGGTGGATTGGAGGCATTAAAAATGAAGTTTAATATTACTTGGTTTTCTTTCTTGTTCTTTTAATGAATTCATACACTAAATTTTGTAGTCTTCCCCAAAACAGAATCTGGGCCAGTGGTCACTTACATAAGATTTAGGTTTTCCTTGTCTCTTCAGAGAGAGTCCTGGCCACTCAAATTACTCAAGTGTTTTTCTCCATTCTTTTCCCCAGTCATTCATCTTATTTTTCTCTTCTGTTTAAGAGGAGAAAGGCGGCTTGGTATCCGAAGCCTATGGAGAGGATGACTTTTCTCGCCTTGCGGGTGATGAAGATGGTTATGAAGAGGAGGAGGATGAGAACAGCAAACCGTCGGTAGGTAAATCTGTTCCCAAATCCACAGCTGCTCAAAGCATCATTTCATTTGTCGGAAACTTTCTGACCTGTACCAACAGTGTTTCATTTCCCCCTCCCCCCCTTTTTTGCTGTGTTTATTATCGGTTAAGAAAATTGGGTTGGATATCTGTAGTTCTCTTTGAAAATCTAATTTTTTTCACCTGAACCATTTTGTATTAACCTTTGTATTGAAACTTGGAGGCAACAATAGTGGACAATTTTATTTAACCCAGATATCAATAGGTGTTTTATGTTGGTTTTCCCTGTTTAGATAATTTATTCCATTTGAAACAGTGCATTCATCCCAACTGATGTATCATTTATTTCTGCAGTCAATTCTGTGTTATTTGTAATCTCGGTTGGGGCTCATTCAAATCTTTCAGTTTATTAAAAAGACTGGGAAGGACCGTTATTTGTGATTTGATATTTATTAAATCCTTTCTTGATGTTCTGCTTGGCACTTTTTATTAGAATGTTCTTGATCAAATCTTGCTTAAAGTTTAGTATGTGCTGACTAGCAAAGAAAAGAGAACTTGCATCTTAATTTAACAGAAAGACTTTAGATACACTGTCACTTAAAATTTAAAAGTTTGGAGAACTTAAGTTTAGAGAAAAACAAGGATTCAGGCTGGTGCTTAACACAGACATACAAACTTGTATCTCAATATAAAATCTGGCTGGTTAGCAACAGCTTTAATTAAAATACCTAATGAATTGGTGATGGACAGGGAAGCCTGGCGTCTGCTGTCCATGGGGTCGCAAAGAGTCGGACATGACTGAGCGACTGAACTGAACTAAATGTTCTGTATTACATAAATGTTAGAGTTAAAATGCTTTATAAATTAAACAAAAAATATGTTTGTATATTCTATTCTTTTGGAAGATATTTTTATCCCTTGAGGTTTCCCCTCCCTCATTATTGCTGATAATTCAGAATTGACTGAAATTGTTTAGAAAAGTTTTGTAAGTTGTTTCATTTTCCTGACTGTTCTTAAGTGAGTACATACTAGCTTAACATCCAGTAACTATTTTCTTCAGCAAATTTGCATGATGTGTGTTTTTGAGGTGTTCTTCTGCATTTACTTTGCATAGAATTTTCACCATATTTAAGCTTTATTTCACATTTTAGTAAAATCCTCACATCCAGTCCCAATATAGACATTCTAAAATATGACTTTATTTAGCTGAGCTACATCTGATTATTTGGCCTGATGGGTTTCATTTGCAGCAGATTGTATTTAAAAGCTGTGGCTCTCTTGACACCTTGCAGAACAATTCAATCGCAAAACCAGCAGGCTAGTTGAAGTCTCTCAGGTGGTGGTTATATTCACATCTGGTGTGCTCTTCCATATGGGGAGGGGGGCATTTAGAGTGATTGAAAACAGCATTTTCAAATGAAACTTCCCATTGGATGTGAAGTTCCAGCTCCCGTGCATTGGGGTGTGCTCATGGTGGAACAGACATGGGAGGCAGCTGCTGCCTGACAGGGTAGCTGATCTTTGACCTTCATTCGGTTTCAGTGGAATGGTGGACTAGCTTGTGTGAGGCCGGGGCACGCATTGGAAAGTGTCTGCCCACATGGTGCTCCGTGTCCAGCAGGCCATTTGGATAAGGAACGAGGCTGCCTAGAATGGGTTAGTTCTCCTAAAGCCTGGATGGAGGCGGGGTCCCCTCAGCTGGGTCCCAGGACAGTCCTGCCTTTCCCAGATCACTTGCCCTGGTCATTTGATGCCTGCCTTCCTACTGTTCATGCTGATGTGCAGATGTTGCTGGGTTGACGTTCTCGGGTACAGCATTGGGGTGAAGGGTCATGGCACTCAGGGAGGTGAATGCTGTCACAAGAGCTCGGAGTCTGATGTCTTTGTGTACATGAAAAGCAAAGAAGGAAAAAAAGATTCCTGTACTTTGAAATCATGGGTATTTCATTGGCAGCTCCATGCCTGCTTTATCCTGTGGGGCCTGATCTTCTTTTCTCAAGTATATTGCACCCTTTCTCCATTTCTGTGTGTGTAGTCTTTTAATCTCAGGCATTTTCATTGATATAGACTATGGCCCTGCTGGAGTAAGGACTTTGAGCGGCTGATGTTCTATTTTTCCTACCCAGAACATCTCTTTTTCCCCTCCTCTTTCTCTGGAGCCTGGGTCATATGGTAGGGGAGGGATTCTTGGTGGGACGACCCAGGCTGGGTAAATTTATTCCATACCCTAGTTGTGCATGTGAGAACCTCAGGCCCACTCCTTTAAGCTTAATCCTCTAAATTCTTTGTCTTGTAGGAAGATGACGATTCAGAGACTGAAAAACCTGAGGCTGATGACCCAAAGGTATTTGGTGTTGGCTGTGGTGGGGTGGCTGGATATGAACAAGGCATTTTTTAACATCATGGCTCAGTTCATATGTCTGGTTCCAGATCTGTCCCACTAACGTACCATGTAACCAGTGTGATTTGGGGGGTGGGGGTGGGGATCAACCCAGCTTTAAGAGAACTGGAGACCACCCTGGACTGTCTTGAGGCAGCTTAATTTGCAGCCCCCTACCTGTTCTCTAAATCCAGGTGGGCTTTGTGGGTCTGTGCCCCTGCAGGTGGGTTAGGTGGGGAACGTTTTTAGAATCAGGAAACCACAAGGGCTGCCTCATGCACTGTGGATTCTCTTTAGTTGTCCAGACGTGAAGAAGGGCCACAGAGGGCCAGACAGAATGAGACCTCTCCCAGCTATTGGGGATGTTGAGCCTAAGCCTTGTTTTTCCAAGCAGGTGCCCTTCCACCCTCCAGTAAACCATTCAGAATGGTTTGTTTTGAAACAGCATGATCATTTATTTTTCATCCCAGTAGCAGCTGAGAGTAATTCACACATCTTTGACCCCATTGTGATAAAGGTTAAGACACATACACACAGCCCGCCCCTATCCCCCATGTTAGGGAGCCCTTGGAAATCAACACAAAACCCAGCCTTCAGGGTGACCCGACACAGTTCTTGTGGAGGGTGAGCGTCGGAACCAAACTAAGCTCCACCAGCTCAGACACAACACAAAACCCAGCCTTCAGGGTGACCCGACGCAGTTCTTGTGGAGGGGGGGCGTTGGAACCAGACTGAGCTCCACCAGCTCAGACGTCCTCTGGTCCCCAGTGGCCAGCAGAGGCCCCGGGGTGAGGGTGGGGCAGAAAGCCCAAATCCTCGTGGCATCCCCCAGGACTAGAAACGGTCCCCAGCGTGCGTTTTGCGTGTTCCCTGTGCTTCGTCCCGCCCCAGCTTCCTCTTCTGCCTAAGCTGGCATCACACTGTCTTCCAGGTCTTAGTCTCCGCCTCAAACCCTTCCCACCCCTCCCTCTTCAGGAATTTTTCTGTCACATTTAAGTTTTATTTCGGTCAATATTTAACAATACTTTTGCTTTTCAAACCATTAATTTTGCATATTTCTGCCTTAAGTATGTGAAGTTTCTAGTGTTAGGATGTGTCACTGGAGATGTCATTTATTTTGTTAGCAAATGAGTTGATGTCATAACTCTTTTCCACTAGGTGGCCCTCCTTCCTACATTGGCTTTTTAAGATCTTTTAATTTTTTACTATAACACTTTTCAAAAGTTTTTTAATTGGAGGATAATTTTTACAATGTTGGTTACTTTATGCTGTACAGCAGTGTGAATCAGCTATAAGTATACATATATTCCTTCCCTCTTAAACCTCCCACCTTCCCCCATTTGGTTTCTTTACACAGCCAAAAGCAAGAATCCCAAAGAACTTATGAGAAATTATTATCAAAAAAAAGAACAAAAAAATGGTATTATTTTAGCATTTTACAAGTCTCCTTAATATCTAATGTCTAGTTGAATAGGCAGCTATTAATAGGTTCTTATAGCTGCTTCTGTGTTCTGTCTGTTGCATTATGTTGTTTTAGTTGAAGAACTTGAGGAAACCCTGGCTTGATGCAGCAGGTCATTGGAAAAGAGTATTTTGGTAGCCCCTACAAGTCCTTGTGGGTGTACTCTGATGCTTCATCAAAACTCAGCAGATGGTAGTTTCCTAAAGGTTAGTTGGAACAGGAATGTGAATTCTTATCAGTAAACTGTTCATTCTCTGCTTCATTAAAATCCTTGGGTCTCTCCCACTGTAACTGCCTCTCTTTCTCCTGCTTGATGTCGCAGCATTAGACACTGGCGATTGGGACAGTGTCTGCTCACTGCATTATGTGGGTCCCCTAAATGTTGACACATTTTTTTCTACAGTGTCAAAAAAAATGCTTATTTGTTAACAACATTACTGATCTCATCAGTCAAGTCAATAAATAGCAGACAGCGATCATGCTCACAGTGGGAAGTAGGTTATTTTCTCAGATTCTAGTCTTTGCTAGAGAATATGAATCTTATCGCCAGTAAATAACCATGAGAGAGTGACAGATTTAGTCTTTAAGAAAATGCCTGCCCACTACAGAAGTCTGAATAACTAGTTTGTCAGTTACTTTTTCAAGCGGAAATGATGTTCCATGAAGAAAGCAGCTTGTTCAGCTCGTAATCCAGTCACACAAAATGTTAAAAAAAAAAAAAAAAGGACTCAGAGAGGTCAAGGATCAAGGTTAATCATTTTTACTGCTTCACCAGGAAAATTCCTAAGTAAAACTGACTTTTTTTTTTTTTTACTTGAGAATTAACTTGCTAAATCTGTGTGGCTGCCTCAGTTTATTCTAAAGGGACAAGTTACATTGTTACTTCTGTAAATGTAGCAGTGAAAGTGAAGTTGCTCAGTCATGTCCCACTCTTTGCGGCCCCATGGACTGTAGCCTACCAGGTGCCTCCATCCAAGGGATCTTTCCAGGCAAGAATACTGGAGTGGGTTGCCATTTCCTTCTCCAGGAGATCTTCCTGAGCCAGGAATTGAACCCAGGTCTCCTGCATTGTAGGCAGACACTTTACCACTGAGCCACCAGGGAAGTCGTGTAACAGTGAAAAGGGCAAATAAATATCTTAACTCAGTGTTATACAAAGGAGTTTTGACCCTGTAGACCCCCAGGGGCCCACAGATCAACTTTGAGAACCACTGTTCTTCAAAACCAAAAATCCTGGGTGGATAATGTTAGTTACCTGATAGCTGCTTTCATTGCCCTCTGCATGTCTGTTGGCTGCTAGCCTCCTGGGGGTCTTGAGCCATGTTGAGGGCAGCAGAACATCCCAAGGATGATGAAATCTGCATCATCAAATCTGCCTCGTTTGTTTCATGAGGATTAACAAAATGTAACAGACACTTAGCTTTCAGTAGTTAGTTGTGATGACCAGCACCCCCTTGGCTCTCTTCCCAGGCTGGCCACACGTGTCACCGGGCTTGTTTTGGGATTTTGGAAGCCGCATTTTAAACCGGAGTGTGCCCTCTGAGGAGAGTAGCGGTGAGAGGACTTAAAATGACGTCAGGTGGAGAAAATTAAGGAGCTGGGAGAGGGAAGACCAGGGCATCGCTGGAAGTTCTGTCTGTTTGAAGGTCTGATGAGGGCAGGGTGGTGGCAGCCCCATGCGGAACGGAACTCAAGGAATGCAGAGAATTGCAGGGAAGATGTTTGCCTTCACATAACAAAGTCAGGTGGGCCTTAGGAAGCATCGCTGCGAACAAAGCTAGTGAAGGTGATGGAATTCCAGTTGGGCTATTTCAAATCCTAAAAGATGATGCTATGAAAGTACTGCACTCAATATGCCAGCAAATTTGGAAAACTCAGCGGTGGCCATAGGACTGGAAAAGGTCAGTTTTCATTCCAATCCCCAAAGAAAGGCAGTGCCAAAGAATGCTCAAACTACTGCACAATTGCACTCATCTCACACGTTAGTAAAGTAATGATCAAAATTCTCCAAGCCAGGCTTCAACAATACGTGAACTGTGAACTTACAGGTGTTCAAGCTGGTTTTAGAAAAGGCAGAGGAACAGAGATCAAATTGCCAACATCCGTTGGATCATCGAAAAAGCAAGAGTTCCAGAAAAACATCTGCTTTATTGACTGTGCCAAAGCCTTTGACTGTGTGGATCACTATAAACTGGAAAATTCTGAAAGAGATGGGAATACCAGACCACCTGACCTGCCTTTGAGAAATCTGTATGCAGGTCAGGAAGCAATAGTTAAAACTGGACATGGAACAGCAGACTGGTTCCAAATCAAGAAAGGAGTACGTCAAGACTGTATATTATAGTCACCCTGCTTATTTAACTTATATGCAGGGTACATCATGAGAAATGCTGTACTGAATGAAGCACAAGCTGGATTTAAGATTTCTGAGAGAAGTATCAATAACCTCAGATAGGCAGATGACTCCACCCTTATGGCAGAAAGCGAAGAACTAAAGAGCCTCTTGATGAAGAGGAGAGTGAAAAGGTTGGCTTAAAACTCAACATTCAGAAAACGAAGATCATGGCATCTGGCCCATTACTTCATGGCAAATAAATGGGGAAACAGTGACAGACTTTATTTTGGGGGGCTTCAAAATCACTGCAGATGGTGACTGCAGGCATGAAATTAAAAGACACTTGTTCCTTGGAAGAAAAGTTATGACCAACCTAGACAGCATATTAAAAAGGAGAGACATTACTTTATTGACAAAGGTTTATCTAGTCAAAGCTATGGTTTTTCCAGTAGTCATGTATGGATGTAAGAGTTGGACCATAAAGAAAGCTGAGCGCCGAAGAATTGATGCTTTTAAACTGTGGTGTTGGAGAAGACTCTGAAAGTTCCTTGGACTAGAGGGAGATCCAAACACTTCATCCTAAAGGTAATCAGTCCTGAATATTTATTGGAAGAACTGATGCTGAAGCTGATGCGAAGAACTCACTCATTTGAACACCCTGATGCTGGGAAAGATTGAAGGTGGGAGGAGAAGGGGACGACAGAGGATGAGATGGTTGGATGGCATCACTGACTCAATGATGAATTTGCGTAAACTCCTGGAGTTAGAGATGAACAAGGAAGCATGGCATGCTATAGTCCATGGGGTCGCAAAGAGTCAGACACAACTGAGCGACTGAACTGAACAAAGAACCGCCCATCTTCTCAGGCCAAGCTGCTTCAGGAGGTAGTGAACTCTGTTTCTGGGCCTTTTATGAAACCATTAGTCACCAGTGTCCTAAAAGAAATGTGAGGGTTGTAGTTGGAGTAAACCCCCAAGGTGCTTCTTTGGAAAGGACTTGGCATTGTGGATGAGCAAAGTTATGTATTTTCCAATTTTATTATCTGTTGACTTTGGGGAGTACAAAAGTAGAATACAGAGACTGGAAACGGCTCTCATTTTTATCCCGCTGATGTTTGGGGTTACCTATGAGTGCTGCTGCTTCTAAGTCGCTTCAGTCGTGTCCGACTCTGCAACCCCATAAACGGCAGCCCATCAGGCTCCCTCGTCCCTGGGATTCTCCAGACAAGAACCCTGGAGTGGGTTGCTATTTCTTTCTCCAATGCATGAAAGTGAAAAGTGAAAGTGAAGTCATTCAGTCATGTCCCAACTCTTAGCAACCCCATGGACTGCAGCCCACCAGGCTCCTCCATCCATGGGATTTTCTAGGCAAGAGTACTGGAGTGGGGTGCCATTGCCTTCTCTGACACGGAAGTTCAGAGTCCCATATTTGGGAGTTTGAGGAAGAAATGAGACTCTCTAGGCCCCACTGCTCCCACCCCCCTACTTTCCCAACATAGGGAGCCTGTGTTCCTGATCCATCAGCCCAGAGTGGCAGGGATCGGGCCCTGGGGTTGGCCTAAACCAGAGAAGAGGGGCATGGAGGAGGTGGCAGTGTCCCGCAGGAAGCAGGATGCCCGGCACTTATGTTCCATCAGATCTTGTTCTCACCTCGCCTCAGCAAGCAACCAGAGTCAGGTGTTCCGGTTACTGAACAGAAGGTGGCGCTGCTGTCCTAGACAGAGGCAGACTGGGCGGGGCAGCCCTCTGGCTCCTCACCTCAGGGATGGGCCCCCGAAGCTCAAGTGCTTCCTCCATCTGTTTGCCCTTGGCCCACGAGTTTCCCTTTGCCACCCTCCTTTGTCCTTGTTTTACCTTGATTGCCCTGTAACTTTCCCCCTTGTTTATTTTTTTCCCCACTCCCACTGTTCCTTTAGATAAAGGTATTTCCACTGAACCCACTGTCCTTGACACGCTCTCTCTTCCTCTGCAAACAAAACACGGGCACTGATGAGCTGGCACAGGTGAGCTGGAGCAGCCTGTGGGCAACTCACTGGGAGGCCCAGCCTCCCATTGAGGGGCGAGGCGCGCTGGTCCAGGCTTTGACCCGGGGAAGGAATCCTCCAAGCCCAAGGAGCAAACATCTGTCAAAACAAAATAGTGTTTCTGGGTCAAGAAGGTGACATTGGGTCGGGAAAAAAATTGTTCCAGCATTTTTTAAAAGGCGTGAACAACCCTAGTTCAGAGAAAGCATTTCAGTAATCCTTTAAACCCCCAAAGTAGTGCAAAAATGGGGAATTCACAACCCAGAGCCAGTCTAGTGAATTTGAAGTCGGAAGACCTGGGTTGAGCACCGGCGTGGCTTCCATCCAGTTGTGGGCCAACAGGCAAATTCAACCACTCTGGGCATGTCTGAAGTCAGGGCTGTGCTACCAGGCAGTGGTGACAGCGATAGGGATGTCTTCTTTCTCGGCCTAAGATGGAGTTTTGAGCAATGCTCGGCAGTCTGATTCTACATCCCCATCCTGGAGGTCAGAAGTTACTATAGTTTCTCAGTTCACAGCATCCTTGGTGTCACAGGAATTATTTGCAGAACTCCTAGGCCAAAAGAAATAACAGTTCTGTTCAGTAAGTAATGTTCTCCAAACAGTCAGCATCAGTGTCTTCGTGATTTAGTGTGTTACTATTCGGCTGCTAACTCTTGGCTGTAGACCTCCAGGCTCCTCTGTCCATGGGATTTCCCAAGCAAGGATACTGGAGTGGGTTGCTGTTTCTGTCTCCAGGAGATCTTCCCAACCCAGGAATTGAACCTGCGTCTCCTGCACTGGCAGTCAGGTTCTTTACCACGGAGCCACCTGGAAAGCCCCACAATTTAGTGTAGCCTCGTTGGAAAAACAACCAATAAATTAGTGTGGTATCAGACAAGATGTCGAGTAATTGCTGTTTCCCTTGAAATATGGAAATTTCACGGCCACTTCCTGGGGTGCCTTGATGGGCAGTTTGGCAGGGTGGCACTGCTGCATTGGGGATACTCAGAGTTTCAGAGCAGTGGGGCTTGGTGGAGGCCTGGCTCAGCTGGGTGAGTGGCCTCTGCCTTCAGTGGCTGCACGTATACACCTGAACTCCCTCAAAAAGGACCAGCGTCCTGGTCACCAAGTGTTAATTAATTGACCTGGAATTGAGATGAAGGGTTTGCCTGGGGCAGGACTGACTCAGTAACTTGTACTCTTCCTGTCCTGTCCAGTTGCTTCTCCCCAGCCCAGCATTATTAATGATCTTTAAAAATGTCAAAATCAAAGGCCTGGAGACCGAAAGCAGCCCACAGAGCTTGTTTCCCAGGAGTTGGTTGTTGACACCCATTCTAGGAAAAACTTCAGGAGCCTGCCAGCATTCTCTTAGTGACCACACAAGCAAGAGGCGCCGGCTTCCGCAGGATCCGTGCAGAGCAAAATGCTTTCCTCCCTGGGCTTTGGGTCTGTTGGCTGTACCTCCAGGACTCTGGAATCAGAAAGGGAGATGCCAGACTTTTCATGAACAAGCAGCATAGGGTTCTAGTCATCCTGAAGGATTCTCCAGAGACCTGCTGTGGGGGTGGCAGAGGAACCAGAGGCCCTTTGCAGCCAGCGGAGATGGGCCATTGTGTGCCTTTGCTTGGTGAGCTTCTGGGGAAGCCTCCCTTGTGGATTGTTCTACTGAGAATTCTTTTTCAGGATGGGGAGCAAAGGTTATCTTGTTAGAGTTTAAATGTGGAGCTCTTAGTGGTCTTTGACATGGAAAGGGTCATATGGCACTTTTTCTGGTGGTTATCTTGTCAGGGTTTTGTTTTTGTGCATATCTTGTTGTCAGACTCTCATAATAGCAAGACTGAATATTAATGAAAGAAAAAAAATCACCTAATACCATGATCCTGACAGTGTAGCCATTTTCATTCTTCCATCTTTTTAGGTTTGCCTGTGTAATAAATAGTTGGGTAACTATTTTGTATCCGGTTGTGTTCTCACTGGTGTTATAAACAACTTCAGTGGCGCAGTGTCTGGGTAATTCTATAATGTTGTTTTAGTCTGACTCTTTTGCAACCCCATGGACTGGAGTCCACCAGCCTCCTCTGTCCATGGGATTTCTCAGGCAAGAATACTGGAGTGGGTTGCCATTTCCTTCTCCAGGAAATCTTCCCAACCCAGGGATTGAACCCATGTCTTCTGCATTGATAGGTGGATTTTTTACCTCTGAGCCACCGGGGAAACCTAATTATATAATCACATGACATAAGTGAAAAATTACACTTGAGAATTACAGGTGGGTTTTATATCTCAGTAGAACTGGTTTAGGAAAGATTGTTTTTATAATTTTCTAAATACCTTCAACAAATGGAGAATGATGAAGAAGTTGAGATTCACCAATGTTTGCTCTAGTAGTAATGCCAGTCAGTAGCAACACATTGTCTCACACCAATTCCCTTAGTCCTTCTCATATATTCAGCTAAGACAAACTCCAGAAATGGCCATCAGAATAGCAGAATATGAAAGTATTTTTGTAGTTGTTGACTGAAGTGTTGTACAGGCAATTTCTTTTCAGTGAGAGTCCCTGACGGACAGGAAACGTGCCGTGCTCTCCACACAAGTCACAAGAAATAATTCATTCTTTAAAATGTACGTTCTCATTGGAAGTCCGCGGGATTGTTCACCCAGTAAGGGAGACTGGCTCAGTAGGATTCAGGATTTAGTAGCATTTCTTCTGTAAGCCCCCAGGAAATCTCTAGGCTAAGGACGGGGTGGCAGCACCCAGTATGTAGGTGATCAAGTCCTCAGGACCTGCCCTTCCGTTCACGTCAACTCAGACATTACTCACTGGGGCACCATGAATTCTTGAGCTGTTTCCCCTGATCAGTATAGTTAAAAGATAATAGATCTGGCCATCTTCTCCTTAAGTAGAGGGTGTAACACCTGCCTGCGTGTGACCTGCTGTGGAGTCATTCCTGGAGAGGAATTTCACCTCCTGGCTCCTTAATGTTGGGTGGCCCAGATAGTAAAGAATCTTGCCTGCAATGCAGGAGGAGACCCAGATTCGATCCCTGGGTCAGGAAGATCCCCTGGAGAAGGGAATGGCTACCCACTTCTGGAGAATTCCATGGACAGAGCAGCCTGGCTGTCTCTAGTTCATGGGGTCACGAATAGTCGGACATAACTGAGCAACTAACGCTTTCACTTTTTCCAATGGTTGAACCAAGGGTTTCATAGAAATTGTGGCTATTCACAGCCTCCTAGTCTCAAGGGAGGAGGCAAGAAGTTGGGAAATGTTATTTCTAGGTTTTGCAGTCAAGCTGGATTTTGAATTCCAATGTTGACATTGACAGGCAAAAAACTACTTCATTGTATTTTGCCTCGGTTTGCTCCTCTGTGAAATGGAAATGTAGTTTGCCTTACGGTGGTGTTATGAGACCTGATGGATATATGTTAGTGTTTGGTGAGTTCTGTCTAGGGTGTGATGAGGAGGATGTATGCTTGGTCCCTCCGTCTTGGTTTTCTTTCCTGCCTGCCCCAGTGCTATGGCTTCCAGACCCATGATCCTTTTAAGTACTGATTAGAAAAAAACCAGTATGAGTCACCTAAGCGCAGAGAAGGAAATGGCCCTTGACCGTTCCCGGCTCGTGAGCCATCCGGTCTTGTCTTCTGGCTGTTGTATTTGGCCTTTGAACTGTTGAAAATACCCAGGCCTGTTTACTACCATCATTGCCTTGCCCTCACCCCAGTGAGTGGCCGTTTGGCCTTCTTTTGGGCTGCTCTTGAAAAGGCAGAGGTGGTCTTCACAGAGTAAGTGACAGAATTCGCACACCAGGGAGAACCCACCCACCCCAGGCAGGCTAGGGTCTGTGAGTCCATCTGGGTGATGATCTCATCTGAGCAGCAGACAGAAGGACAGAGGCAGGGCAGGCTGTGCAAATAGCTCTCTTGTCCAGACTGAAAGAAATTCAAGGTAAGTCCTTTGTCTCGCTGCCTTCGGAAGGCAGCTTGGCTACATGTGTAGCCAAAACACCGCTGGGAGAAATGTTGCAGTTGCTGGGAGTTGTGATCTCCTGCAAAGGGAAGAAGGACCATTACTGTCCCTCTCACCTCCCATCCTGGCAGCCCCGCAGCTGCCAGCAGGACCTTCTTGACTGCACTTGCCCCGCTCAGCTGAAGCGGAGACTCCCAGGAGCCCCACCCTGCCCCTGCGCGGTTCTGCATCCAAGAAGGAGCCGCTGCATGCCCGGTCCACCCGCCCATCAGCCGCACAGGCCCCAGCAGACTTCCTTCCCTTCGGGGCCACATGCCACGGATTTCTAACCAAGGTGTGGCTGGGTGCCTCCTTCCCCAGTGAGGACTTAGCTTTTTGAAATTTATGTTGTAGAAGGGAAGCTGCCTGTCTTTAGGGATCCGGCACTTCTCACCTCTGTTCGTTGCTTCAGTCCATGTCCCTTGAGATGCTACTGTAGGATTCCTAGGTTTTACAGGATTTTACTCATTTGTATTAACATTGGGCTTCCCAGGTGGTTCAGTGGTCAAGAATCCCCCTCTGCATCTTCAAGTGTCTTGAATCAATCTGTGGTTACGTTTGAAATAGTCAGCATAGTCTCCCCCTGGGAGGTGGCTCCAGCCAGAGCTTGCCTTCACATGAAGTCTGGGTGGTTCCACGTGACAGAGCCTCAGCAGCATGCGGAGCCATGGGGGCATTTCCAAAGCCAGGATTTCAGAGAGACTGTTCCTCTCCCCCTCCCTGCCTTTGGTTCCATCTCCAAGGCCAGCCCTGGAGCTGGCTTAGTTTGTCTTGGCAGACGCCTATTTAACCCTTTACTGTAGAAACCTCTCTGCTTGTGGAGCTGAGCCTTCCCAGCAGTGAGCTGGGAGTGAAGGCAAGTCTATTGAATCCGAAATGGCCCCACTAGCTTCCGCCCATTTTTCTGATAAGTTGAGTGTTTCCATCCGCAGGCAGGCACCGTGCCGTGGCAGTGGCCCAACCCTGACCCTCAGGATACAACTGAAGGAAATGTGCTGGTGACGGGCTTTCTCCTGGGCTCTCCTGGGTCTGTAGGTAAAGCAACCCCTGCCGGGGGTCTGTGCCTCAGGGGGCTGCCCCCACAGGGTGCTGAGTTCAGTGAAGGCTGCTGAGTCTTGAGGTTCCTGCCT
Source organism: Madoqua kirkii (assembly GCA_006408675.1). NCBI lineage: Eukaryota > Metazoa > Chordata > Mammalia > Artiodactyla > Bovidae > Madoqua > Madoqua kirkii. The sequence continues at coordinate 25,996 of SJYC01107701.1, read as the reverse complement.
CTTGGTCCGTGCCCCCAACACTGTCTGTCAGACCACAATGACTTTATCCTGGAGCTTGGAGCCATTTGGAATGGCTGCTTTCTGGGCATCCTGAAGTGACTTATGTGTCACAAAAAGCCTCGTTTGTCCGTCAGCGTAAAGCCTTCAGGCAGCCTTCTCGGGGCTTCCTTGGCTCTTGAAACAGCAGGATTATCTGCCCACAAGTTCACGAGGCTGTCGTGAGAACTAAATGAGACCTTTTCACTGAAGTGCTTAGCATGATACCTAACATTATTCCCCAAGACTGAGTTTTGTTCAGATCACGTGCCCAGTGTTTGGCCCATTGCCTGGTATGTAATAAATGCTTGATAAGTTATTTATGGAATAAATAAATGAATTAACTTTACAATTTAATTTTTTTTTTTTGCCTTCAGATCAGAAGCAACAAGGTAGACTTAAGGTGTTTTAAATTCGGTATTGGTGCGTGCCCCGCCACACACACACCTTCCTGCCTATCCCGTATCAACCTTTATTGCAATTCTGCTCCTTTAGCTCCTCTGCTACCTTTCTTTCTGATGTTGAGTCCACACATTGAAACTACCTGTGGACTTTAACAGGTTTGGAGTCTGGGGGTCATTGCAGGTGATGTTTGCTTTGAAACCCTAGACTGGACTGAAGAAAAACTGACCACTGGCTGGTTAGGCGTGGGTGGCGGCAGGGAGGAGGGGAGGGTGTGTGTGTGAGATCAGTGTTTGAGCACCTATTGTGGGCAGGGTACTGACTGTTGCAGGTGCTGGGAACACAATGGTAAATAAGACAGAACACAGAACTGGGCAGGTGTCCTCTCGTTAGCCAGATGGGGGTGGGGTGGAGGCCTGCTTCCTTGAGTGGAGGTCTGAAGTCTAAAGAGGGCTTCCTAGGCTGGAGTGGGGGACAGGATGATCCAGGGAGCTGCCTTGCCGAGAGTCCGGTGCAGGGGAGGAGGCCGACATGGCCAGCAGAGCGTGCCTGGGGCCTCAGGCCACGGTGAGGGTTCTTTTCAAGTGGGATCTCTGCTCATGGAGTGTGGCATCACCAGGGCTTTGTAACTGCTTGGGAGCCCCAGATCTGAGAGGATGGAACATTTGGGAGGCTTTGTTTCTCTGATCTGCCTCCACAGCTGCCCCCTCCTTTTAAATGCAGCATTTCATCATCGGCCAGAAAACCTAGTCTGGAACATTGTTTCCCCTAGAGTGGGGCGCGGCTGTCCTTTGCCCTCTGCTCAGAGAGTTTTCTCTGTGCCTAGTGCTCCCGAACGTGGGGAGAAGAGGCAGAGTTTAGGTTTGGCGGAATCTAGCTGCCAGCTTGCCTTGTCTCAGGTTGGACCCCAGAGCTTCGAGTGCACTTTGTGGGGCTGGCTCTTGGAAGGGTTCATGAAGTGTTGGCTGTAAATAAACCTCCATCCTCGCCACCAGGAGCTGCCGCTCCTCTGCTGAGTAAACCCTCTAGCTCCCGCTTGTCCCGCGTCATGGAGCCATATTGTTTTCACTTCCTTCCTCTGCTCTGGTCACGGTTTTGCTGGTGGCTGGAGTTTTATATTCTCTGCAGGGGGAACCACATCTCAGATTCCGTAATTCCTAAAAATGCAGCCCCTGCCACAGGGCTCTTAGATTCTTCCAAGTCTCAGACACGATTAACTGCAAAACCAAAAGTGTTAAGTTCAGATCACAGCCCTGCTGGGACAGTCCCAGCCCACGGCAGCCACCTCACACCCTGGTTGGAGAGACTTAAGCCCTGGGAGAGTAGGGGGTGCAGATGGTCTGACGAGAGGCGTCAGGGTTCTCCTTCCTCCTTTCTCACTTGGCTCCGTGGGATGATGCGGATTTTGTTTTGCTTTGTTTTTCCTGTGTCTTAACAGGACTTGAACTGGAGAGCAGAAACCAGGTTTGCCTGGCCTCTCCCCCTGGGAACTGCTATGTGCAGTGCTCTCCCAGGCAGGACGCCGCCCTGTCTCCACCTTCCTGAGGAACCGGGTTAAAAGCCCCCCGGGGTGTCTGAGGGGGCGTGTGCTGTCATGCCAGGTCTGTCCAGGTCTCTGAGACTCATGCCTCCCGGCTGATGCAGACAGTCATCTGTCTGATCACTGGATCTCCAGGCTGAGTTCATTTCTGTGGCCAACGGAATATCCACCTGGAGGCCAGGGAGGGTGGATTCGTGCAGTCAAGGCAGGTGTCCTGTGAGCCTTTTGAAACCCTGCTTTAGGGGAAGGAAAGGAGCAGTGGATTTTGTTGCTTTTTGCTCGTGTCCTCTCCTGCTCCCCTCCTGCCTCTTTAAGGATACACCAAGTCTCTTTCAAGCAGGTTTTGTCAAACCGGTTTCCTGAACTGCTGGCAGCTTAATGTGTGAACCTTCCTTCAATCTCCTAAGGAGACAGCCCTTTTAAATATTTCATCAGTTGTTTTTTCCAACACCATGGCTGGCTTCCAAGATAGCTGTCCTGCACTTTGTTCATTTTTGTGCTGAATTCCTGGTATCTGAGGCATGACTGTCCCTGTGGGTCTTTGTGTTGAAAGTGGAGCCCCGTTCTCACCCCTAAAGCAGCTTGCATTGGATGAAAGTTACCTCGATGGACAGTTGAACATAAGTGGTTCTAAAAAGCATCTCTGGGGTATTTGATGCTTGTCCTCAGTGGTCTCACTGGACGCCCTGACTCTCCTTCCTTGCTGGACTTTCTTCAGATCCCCTAATGTCCTGCAGCCAACTCCATTCTGAGAACATGTGTTGCTGTGGCTCCAGGTCCTTGTGGGGTGTAGTCCAGCCCTTCTCAGGCTCACGTTGGGGCAGTGAGGGGTAAGGCTCCTTTCGGGTCTGGAAGCACTTGGGTCGTCGGCTTTCTTCTTCAGGGGCACCTTGGTACCAAGCCAAATGCCCAGGAGCTCAGCAAACCCACAGCCTGCTTGTCCACGTCAGAGGGCAGAGGAATTCCCTGCTGAAGCGTAACAAGGTGTGGCCACCAGGAGGCACAGAGTCCCGCTGTTGGATTCTCCAGGGCCTTAGGAATCATACAGGCGCCCGTGACGCAAGTTGGGGCTCTGAACAAGCACAGATTGCAAAGCCGTGCCGGAGTTTGTGGCTCCCAGCCTGCGGAGGCTCGGTTAGGGGTCTGGCTTTTAGGGTTGTCTCAAGGCGGGAGAATCTTTGCTTGCAGTTGGGTGCATGTGCGTGCAGATAATGGGGAGCTGATCCCAGCTGGGAAGGGGCGAGGGTGCAGAACTTCTTTCTGGAGGTGCTGGTTTGAAATTAAATAAGAGGCCGTAGTTTCATGGGACTTGAAGTGCACGCTGTGAGAGTAGAAAAGCAGAGACTAGTTGTCATACTGAAACCAACTACCAGGTTAATTTGGGGAGGGGAGCATGTATAGAAAGATAAATCTGGGAGAAAATGAGGAGCCAGGTCAAAAAAGGAAAGCCTGAAAGTAGTAGAAAAAAGACTTCCTATTTGTGACTTTGCCCCATCATCTCTTTTTCTCCCCAAGATGTGACTAAGTAAAGCTCAGCTAAGCCAGCCCAGGCCCTTGTGAAACTCAGGAATCCCCGCCTCTGCCCACCTGCTCTACCTCCCATCACCGGGCAAAGGCAGGCCCAGGAGCCTCACACCGTTTAATCTTACGAGGAGCTTGTGGTGTGAACCGGTCCTTTCTCCTTTGAAGAGATAACTCATTTGTTTGGTGACTAATTTCCTGTGCCCCCGAGCAGGCAGCAGAATTCCCACATGGCTGGCTTGCCTCCTTCCTTGCTGCCCTGCATTCTGGCCTCCAAAGGGCAGCGCTTTGGGAAAGAGCCCCAGGAGGCCTTTGAAGGGTTAGGGCCTCAGGCCTGTGGGACCAGCCAGATGGCCCCAGAGGGGAGGTAGGGTGTGTCCAAGTGATGTTTTCCCACAGTGAGCACTGGACAGCTGTCCCCTGGCGGGAGAATTAAGGACCTTTTACAGCCCAGCATACCCCAGAGTCACCGCTACAAAGGGACGGCTGTGGGGCCTGCTGAGACCCGCTTTCTGTGGAGCAGCTGATTGGTGACCAACCTGAATTTGGCGCCGCAGTCCTCTGAGGCTGCCTCCACTTTGCCCACCTGATTGGCAGGGGGCAGGTGACTGGGGCGATGGTTGCTAAGCAGCCTGGCCTGGACGTTATGCCCATCCAGGTCGAATGAATAGCTGCACTGTTCCAAAGAATGAGGGGGTTTTGGCCTATCCTGGGGACTTTTTGAGAAGGGGGTTAAGAACTGCTATTCTGGTCTTAGAGCCTGGGGGTGGGGGGGATGGCCTCCCTGTGCCTGCCTTCTGAGACGTCACCTTGGTGTCAAGTCGCATCGTGTCAGTGGCATACACGGCACTGCCCGGCCCCCTCCACGTGCCCATCGGGTCCACGATTGTTACTGTCTTATCTCCCTCACTGACCAAAGGGAAGGGGACACCAGATCCAGCCTCGTGAGCACAGCTTCTGCCATTGTGATCATTACCATGTCATGGCACCCGAGCCCCCGACCTGTGTTGAAGGGCTTGGTTTCTCCAGAAATGGGGAGAACAGGTATGATTTTACCATTGTGCGTTTGGGGCAGCAGAAGCAAGGAAAGTAGGTGCCTAGCCATGTGACCGTGGCCAGAACTGGGTTTTCTTAACTACGACACATGGCACATAGGGGTGTTAGTTCCCCAACCAGGGATTGAACCCGTGCGCCCTGCATTGGAATGACTGGATCAGCAGGGAAGCCTTTACTTTGAGCAATGAGATCCAGAGTGGTCTGATGAGAAACCTTTTCCCCTAGGCCTCTGTATACCTCCAGAGCAGAGGACATAGCATGGAAGTGGGTGCTGGGGGCAGGGGCTTGCGTGAAGGATCAGAGAGAGCTTTCTTTGGAGAGACTGAGCTGGTGTAGAGAGAGCCAGCAGGTGAGCTGGGAGACAGAGCCAGGCTGCCTTGAGCTGGGCTGTCCTGAGAGCGGTGTGTGACTCCCTGAAGGTCTGCTGCCTGCCTGCCCCCAGTTCCATGAACTGCCCCCTTGTGATAAAGCCTCCCTTTTTTGCTGAAGCTGAAAGAGAAAAATCTCTTGGGAGGAGATAGTGTCTTGCGTTTTGCTCTTGAGATTCTCTAGCCACCTCTTGTTTCCTGGACGCCAGGCAGAGGTGCTGTGTTCTGGGGTGGCTGGCCAGGCCCGGGGTGCCCTGGGCAGGCTGCAGGTTTGCAGGTGATGGCTGGCTGGCTGCTGGTTGCTCTCCTTGGCATTGGGGTGCTGGTCACTGCTTTAGTCTGTGGAGCAGAGACTGAAGCAGATGGCTGGAGCATCCCAGCTGCTCTGATGAAAGAAGGGATATTCGGAGGTTCAGGGGTCTCAGGACCCCCAAAGTGTTGGCTTGCTCTCCGGGTTCCTCGCAGTGCTTCCTTCCACCTTTACTCCTTCCTAAAAAGTCCTGAGTGATGTCAGTAAGGAGATGACTCTGGGTCGGGAACCCCACACTTACTCCTTGTGTTTTTCTTTATTCTCTTGCAGGATAACCCGGAAGTAGAAAAGCGAGATCCCCAGGAATTAGTTGGTGAGTACCCTGGGGTGGAAGGTGCCAGGGGCAGGGCTCTGAGCCTCACCCAGAGCCAGCTGGCTTCCAGCCATGCAGGTGGCTTCTCTCTGCTTCTGCCGAGGCAGCAGCTCAGCTGTGAGCCTGTCTCCGGACTCTGACTTGCAAGGCCTTTGGCATTTCCTAAGACGTCTGGGTGAGACACCCAGGGAACAATTCTTTGAAAACTGTATTTATGGTGCATTTCACCAAGCTTTGGTCAGTTGCCAGTGTCGTCAAGAGGGACTCGGGCCCCCTCTAGCTGGGAGCTTGTTCTCCTTGTGCTCTGCGCCTGGCCGCTGGCCTTGGACCCCTTGAGCTTCTCTGCTGGCGTATTCATGGGCTCAGGGCGCAAACATGTGGCCTCTGCTGGCATGCTGCTCTGTCCCCAGGAGGGAGTATGCCTCCCAGCCCTGGAGCCTGGGGCCCTTTGTGTAACTGGCCAGGGCGGTTACGGTTCTGGAACACAGCCCACGTGTCATCCCAGCCCTGGGTTAGCCCAGCCTCTTCAGCCTTTCAGAAGGTCTCTCGACTCCTTTCATTTCTGCCATGGACTTTGTCAGGGCTCCCCTGAGGCCTGGGCCAGCCTCACATTTTGGGGGCCTGGCCCTCCCGCTCCGTGGCGAGACTGCCCATCTCTTCCCGCCCGCTCCAGTAATTCTCACAAAGTGGGGTTCCTGCTCCCCTCTCCCAGATGGTGCCTTTGCGGCTCACTCGTCCTGCCCGGGGGAGCCCCAGGCTGGAAATGCTGTATCCAGCAGCCCCTCTGACCTGTCCTTTTTCTGGACAAGATGCCTTCATCAGGGATGGCAGGTGGGGACCCATTCTGGTTATCGTGACTGAAAGACCTGAACGTCATTCATTATGTTTGTCTCCTGAGGGAAGGACTGGGTAGGACCTTGACCATGTGGAGCAGCCCAAATGCTCAGTGGGATTCTGCCCTTCAGCCCCGGGTTTTCTGATGAATGGGGTATGAGTCTTTCCTCTCCTATTAAAACCAAAGAGCCTGATCTTGGGAAAATGGCGCCATAGGGGCAGTGCAGTTGGCTTCACAGGCAGAGGGAGCAGAGCAAGCCCCCCAGGAAGCCCGTGGCCTTCCCTGAGCAGGTGGTCTGCGGGGCGGCCCTGGACTGCAGCCTCGTCCTCCCCACTGCCTGTCCCTGCTGTTCACTGCAGCCGGGGTGGGGGCAGAGCCTCCCCCCAGGAACGCAGCCAGGCAGCTCGCTTGGCAGGAATGTGCATAGGCTCCAGCCACCTCAGCCCTAAACTCGCCCGTAAACAGCTTTGACTTTTCCTCTCCTTGTCACTGTTTGAAAGCAGCTTTGTGAGGTGCCGCTTACATAGCGTGGAGCCCCCGCCGCGGTCCTGACAACGTCGCTGACTGTAGAGTGTCCCTTGCACACCTCAGGCAGGCAGTGATCTCTTCTTCGCTGTAGTTTGTCTCTTCAGACTTTCTCGTACCTTGGTTTCTTCCTGGCCTCGTTGCTGTGGGCGCTCAGGGCTGGGTGGCCCTTTGCCGTGGCGGCCTGGCCTGGGTGCTGCACAGTGCTTGGCAGCTTCCTTGGTCTCTACCCACTAGAGGCCAATAGCATCTCCTCTCCCTGCCAGACACGGCAACGAGAAATGATTCTAGGCCTTGCCAGATGCCAGCGTGGAGGCAGAATTGCCCCTGCCCAGGAGCCGCTAATCATTGCTTGTTTGTTTGTTTTGTCTGGCTTCTTCATTTCCAATAATGTTCTGGAGACCCGTCCATGTTTCTGAGCATATCTGTAGTTTTTTTTTTTTGATTGGTGATATTATTTCATTGTGGGGTTACACCACAGTTTCTTGAGTCCATTCTCCCATAGAAAACACAGGTGAAACTTGAAGCCTCATAGTTTGGATTCGTGTTCCCATTTCTCACCGACGCGGTGGTGGACGACCTGCAGACTGGCTTCCACTCATGGCGCCCTGGCTGTCCCCCCTTTTCTGGGCCCAGCGCCTTCCATCCATGCCTCAGGATGGAGGACTCAGGTTGCTCCGCTGGTGTGGACAGCGTTTTCACTTGTGTAGACAGGCCCAGGTTTAATGGAGCAAAGGGGAGCAGAGAAGCTGGCCAAGGGCTCCCCAGCACTGTAGCTGCTTGACAGGTGAGCGGACACCCAGTCCTCCCCTCCAGGTTCCCCGCGGGCGGTCCTGGAGCAGTGGCCCTGGGACGGTCATCCATTTTCTCAGGATGGAGGACTCAGGTTGCTCCGCTGGTGTGGACAGCGTTTTCACTTGTGTAGACAGGCCCAGGTTTAATGGAGCAAAGGGGAGCAGAGAAGCTGGCCAAGGGCTCCCCAGCACTGTAGCTGCTTGACAGGTGAGCGGACACCCAGTCCTCCCCTCCAGGTTCCCCGCGGGCGGTCCTGGAGCAGTGGCCCTGGGACAGTCATCCATTTGAGTTCTCTGTATTTCTGGTGAGGCAGAGACACTCCACTGCCTCCTGCTTCCAGCCCCATAGCACCCACCAGGCGTGCCTTCACTCCCGCCATTACACATGCCCCGCTGACGAGCCACTCCTGTGCAAATCCATGCCTGGCAGCTGTGGATACCTGCGCTGCTTTCTGAGGCGGGCGTGCACCCGGGGTGAATCACCCTGACGTCACCCTTCTCAGAGCCTGAATACGGTGCCCACCCAGAACACCTCAGCAGACCCAAAGCAGCCACAGACCTGGGCTGCCCCCGAGGGCCTGGACACACGTCTCGATGTGTTTCCGGGGAGATTGATTTGAGGCTCTGTGGCGGCTCCCAACAGCCCTATGTGCGGGTCTGACGTCTTCTGCTTTAGATGCATTCTGAGAGGAAGGACAGAGTGGCAGGAAGATTGCTCCTGAAATCTGCGAGAGAAACTTTTACCACGTTGCCTGAATGTGTCCCTTCATTAACTGTTGCTACAGAGAGGAACTCTCTTGTTCCCAGCCCAGTTCTAGCCCACAAGCTTGGAAGGACCTCTTCCCCTCCCTGTCACACTGTACCACTTGGGTGGTTGGGTTGCTAATGGCAACAGCGTCACACCCTGTTTTTCCAAAAGGCTTTCCTGGCAAATGCCAAAGGGCACTCTTTGTTTCTCTGTCACGTGCGCAGACACACTCCCCACCCCAAGCCATCTCCCCCTGCTGTGCACCCAGAGCCTGCCCTGGCCTTCCTGGCTTTTGGTGCTGATGCTTACGAAACGGGAGAGCCAGCACAGCCCAGGTAATCCCACTCTCAGCCGGCCTCTGCAGCCTGCTTGAGCCTCGGGCTTAGAACTCCTGCCTCTCCCAGGGCTGGGAGGAACGAGGAAGTTGGGATGAGATCAAGGTGTCACCCTTGCTTCAGGAAACAGAGGGAGCTGAGCAAAGAGAAGCACACGGTCCCATGGTGGAACGTGCTCCCAGACTGCACTGGTGTCCCGGTCCACAGCAGGATGACACACCGATGCCCTGTTCTGGGGCACGTCCGGGGAGGCTCCTCCGCAGTGAGAATCGGCACTTGTAGACTTGTTAGGAGATGGTCCCTGGGCTCGAGCTCCAGCCGCAGCATGTGCAGGCTCATTTGGCAGCAGCTGAGAAGTGAAGCTCAAAGCAGAAATCAAAGCACCTTATCTGCTAAGAAAATATTATCCAGCCCCGGGAGAGAGAAGGGAAAGGCTCACCCGGCCATCCACTGGCAGTCCAGGCGGCCACTTGGGGGCTGAGAGAGTCCCGCCAGGGCCAGCACATGCCGGGTACCCAGTGAGTACTTGCTGGGTGTTAGTGGTGCTGAATTGTTCATTCTTTGCCTTCATCCTGCCCCACCCTGCTCCGCCTGCTGTTTGCTCATTGTATAGTCCTTTTCATGAGCAAATGTATTAAAAAGCACAGACGGAATCTTACAACAAGCAGGACATTGTCTGGGTGATCCAGAGCACAACTCTGCAGTTGCCAGAGTGGCCGGAGGCAGCAGGGAGGGGAATGGAGGGAAAGAGAAACTTGGGTGGGCAGGGGCACATCGCCAAGGGAATTGTCCCTTGGGAGCTGTGGGTCTTCACTTCAGAATCAGGCCTTTTGTTCCCAGGAATGAAGTGGACCAAGTAAGGGTTGATTGGTTTACTTCTGAAGGACCCGAAGCTAATAACCAGCGGGTCGTTTTGTATTGAATGGATATCATTTATGTACAAAGCAGTTTTGAATGCTGAGTCCCGAAGCCCAGGGAGCCCTGAGCTTCTGGTGGACCCTGGGTAACAGAGCCTGAGGTAGAGGACAGCACCAAGCAGCTCTGAGTCCCAGGATCCTGGGAGGGTGTTACAGGGGCAGAGTCCTGGGAGGCAGAGCCGTGTGCGCATGTCTTCCCAGCCCTGAGCTCATGACTTCACAATGGTAGCTTGAAATTGATGGGCCCTGACGGGAAAATTTACACCAGAGAAAGGGGCAGATGCTGCGGGTCGTGGGTCTGCCCTTCCCACCTCCCAGCTGGTGTTAAACACTCGCTAGCATCCCCAGGACACAGTCTTTCCTCTGGGCCTGGCTGTGATGTGGCCGCTCATGCCCTCTGCCTGAACTTCTTTCCCCACTGCACCTACTGGCTCCTTCGGGTCATTTAAGTTCAACTCAGATGCACCCCCAGAGAGCCACTCCACGTGCCCTGCTTTACTATTTTATAGCATGTGATCCCTCCTTGAAAACGCTTTCTGTGCCTTTCTTGTCTTGAAGGGTTTTTTATTGTCCATGTCGGGCCCCCACCCTGACCCTTCCGCACACCCACAGAACTCCTCTGTTCTCTCCGCAGCCTCCTTTTCTGAAAGAGTCCGTAACATGTCACCTGATGAGATCAAGATCCCTCCGGAACCCCCCGGCCGGTGCTCAAACCACTTACAGGTACGCGCACGCTCAGCTGCTGAGGCCCGTGCAGACCGGCCTGGTGTCTGGCTCGGTCTGACTTTAAGGGGCTTCTGGAGAAGAAACAGCCCAAGTGGGAAGGAGCCTGCAGTCCTGGTGACCTCGCTTAGGCCGCTCCCAGCAGCCGGCGCCCTACCCCCAGCTGCCTCTGCAGCCTCAGCTGGGCCCCCGCCTGCCCCGGGACACTGCCAGCAGGGCAAACACATGCCTTTTCTGGGCATCCCTGAGCCCAGGGAATGTCTCCGAAGGAACTTGGCTAAGAACCTGAGGGGTCATCAGAATGTTCAAGAAACAAGTAGGAATGCAAATGCATAGGCATGTAAATGCATACACTTCAGTCCTCGTTTCCCTGAATGGCAGTCATTGGCTTCTTGTCTGATGATCCCTGACTTGCGGAGATGGAGTGTGGAGTGCGGTCACCTCGGGAGCAGGCCCTCAGGGAACAGCTGGCCTTACTCTTCCCTGTCAGCCTCGGTGGCAGTTTCTCCTTGTCCCTCTGTGGGTCCCCTTTGAAGGGGACCTTGTGACAGTGGGGCAGACACCCACGGCTGCCCCCAAGTGGGGCTTCTGGCTTCGCCGCAAGGCCTCGCACACGCTGACGACGAGTGACTAACGGGACCTGGGGCTGGGAATGCGGAGACCTGGGTGGGTGCCAAGCGGGGCTGGGCTGCAGCACACAGTCCCTTCTCTTCCTGGAAATCCCTTCCCTTTGCTGAGTCGTCTCCCCACCACCACCACATACCACTCCACCCTGGCCCTGTGTCACTCACACTCCAGGCAGCAAGCCGCAGCCTGTAAGGACAGTCCAGCAGCCACCAGGCAGAGATAGCCAGCCCCAGCCTTCAAGATCAAAATGTTTCTCCTGTTTAGATCCTGCTAGTGGCAGAAACCATGAGCAAAGGTTTTAGTTCCCCTGAGGTAGGAGAACCCGCCTGATGGCCGAGGGCACACAGAGAAGTCGTCTGTAAGACACAGCGGTGCCTCCACCTGCTGAGCCTCCCGGGAAGGCCTGCCTCCATCACCCCACGGAGGCATGCACTCGGCTTCTCTCTTCTGGCAGGCGTGTTACAGACCTCTCTCCCCAGCTTAGTGCTTCCCCTGGGCAGTCTTGACTCCTGACAGGAGTGGGTCACCTTTCCTGATGTTCCAGAGGACCTCGCTCAGGCCCCCCCTCCCCGCCCACCTCCTCTTGCAAGTGAAGAGCCCCCCAAGTGGTTTCCTCCTGGACAGTCTGTGTTTAGCTACCACTAGCTGGGGAGGCTGCCGAGAGACCCTGCCCTGAGGCTCTTCAACTCCCCTGGCAGCCCTGACGCCACCTGTTGCGCATCATCTCTGTGGGCCTGGGGACACTGTGACACTGGCCTGGACCCCGCCAGGTGGTTTTCTGGTTTCCCATCGAGCCAGAGCGGGGCTTGAGGGGAGACTGGATGAGAACCTGGCTCTTAACCCCCAGCAGTGCCTCTTGGTAAAGTGGCAAGGACCGGCCAGCTGTTTGCCTCCCCTCAGAGGACACTGGGGAGGCTTGTGACACCTCTCCTCCTGCCTTCCCAGGCCTCCTGTGGTAAAATTAAAATCCAGCACTCAGCCCCCACCTGTCAACACTAACTCTTGAAGCCCCTCTGCAGCTGATTCAGCGGCTGATCCCCAAGTGGGGGTTTGTTCACTGTCTTCTCCGTGGCTTTTCTAACTCTACCTTCTTATTCCTCCTGCTGCTGACCACCCAGAGGGGATTAGGAGAAAGCACAGCGAAAGCAGGCTGGTCTCTGTCTATCTTGTCTGCACTGGGTGGAGGAAGACCGTCTGGCTGGAGCAGGGCTTCACACGGCTCCCCCAGGTCCTTGTGTCCACAGCACATGACCACAGGCTGGGATCACAAGGGGTTCCATCACCATTGTCTTTCTGTCTCCCTTCCGTAGGACAAGATCCAGAAGCTATATGAGCGGAAGATAAAGGAGGGGATGGACATGAACTACATTATCCAGAGGAAGAAGGAATTTCGGAATCCCAGGTGAGTTTTCTGTGAGCCAGCAGGGAGGCGGTGGGAGGAGTGATGTTGGACTGGGGACAAGAATGCCCCCAGAGAGGTGCAGGGAGAGGCCCGGCTCAGATCCCAGCTGAGCCCAGAGAGACCATCCCCCGGACTGCGTTAACCTCACTGAGGCTTTGTCTGCCATGAAGAGACAGGCAGTAGGTGCAGAGGGGAAACCGCGAGACTGAGCTGGGTGGGGTCTGCCTGGGTTCTCATTCCCTCTCTCCTCCTGGAGCGTGTGACCTGAGGCGTTAGTGTCCTCAGCTGTACGAGGAGGGCCTTGTCTAGATGGTCACCCCAGGTCCTCTTGCCTCTAGAAGGTTGTCGACTCTGTATGCAGGTTTGACAAACAGACCTGTGTCTGGGTCTCACTGTCTCCAGTGTTCAAGCAAGTGGCACACCCAGGAAGGAGCCCAGGGCGAGAGCTGCCCTTGCCCTTGTGGGCCTAAATGGAGAGGCTCCAACCCAGCCCACAGACTGAAGGTCTGACGTCCAGTTGAAACCTCATCTTGACACCATACTCGCTCTGGCCGCTGGCCCCAGGCCCTCTCTGTGGAAGGCTGGAAGGCCAGAAGTGACTTTTAATGTCGAGTCAGTGGACATTTGCCCTCCTGTTTGGAAACTTGTTTAGAATAGTTCACCTGGGCTAAAGACTTGGTCTGCACGCAAGTGCTAAGTGGCTCTGACCTGAGATCGGGTGCTGCGCAGGGCCTCGGGCTCGGGCCCACTCAGCATCCTGTGGCCTTCTTTTTTCAGCATCTATGAGAAGCTCATCCAGTTCTGTGCGATTGATGAACTCGGCACCAACTATCCAAAGGTATGTGCCACCTGCAGAGGCGGCGGATAAGGGAGGGGACCCAGGGCCCTGTGCCCTCCCCACTGGCTTCAACCTGGACCCACTGAAAAGGTTCGTGTGGCACGCTGCCAGTAGAGGAGAGCCGTCCCCATCTCTCTTGTTTGAGCCCCAGGACCTCTGCTTGGTTAGGGGCTAGTGTGGACTCGCCATGCCCTGTAGATCAGCCTGTCCACAATGCTTCTCTGCCCTCACTGTCCTAAGAAGGGTCAGCTAGAGACAAGATAGCATCTGAGCCTCCCTGCCCTTGAAGGCCAGAGACTCCAGCCTAGGAAGATCCATGGAAAGACTTGGGGAGAAGTATGTGGTTTCTAGTCATTTCCATTTATTGGCCCTTTCTGCACCTTTGATGGAGAAGGCGATGGCACCCACTCCAGTACTCTTGCCTAAAAAATCCCATGGGCAGAGGAGCCCAGTAGGCTGCAGTCCATGGGGTCGCTAGGAGTCGGACACAACTGAGCGACTTCACTTTCATGCATTGGAGAAGGAAATGGCAACCCATTCCGGTGTTGGACGGGGAGCCTGGTGGGCTGCCCTCTCTGGGATTGCCCAGAGTAGGACCAGACTGAAGCGACTAGCAGCAGCAGCAACTTTGAACTTTTCTTTTTCAGGATATGTTTGACCCCCATGGCTGGTCTGAGGACTCCTACTATGAGGCATTAGGTGGGTAGCCGTTCATCTGCCCGCTCACCCATCCGTTTGTCTGTCTCTCCAGTCATTAGGCCACACAGGTTTCAGGGTCTCCTCCATGTTTGGCCATGTCTGAGGAGCTGAATATGCCGCCTTGAACCATCCAGATCCCCGTCCCTGACTTAAGAAGCTTACAACACAGCGAAGAAGACAGGATCAAAGGAGAGATTCCAGCAATAACGAGTGGAGTGATGAGGATGCAGGCTGGGCCACCTAACCAGGGGCCGAGGGAGGGTGGGCAGCCTCGCGGAGGACACCATGTCCAAACGAGGTCTGAAGGTGCACAGAGGCTGGCCGAGCAGGTGTGGACGGGTCCCAGGCAGGGGCTGGCGAGAGTGCAGCGCTCTGTGCAGGGGCCCGGCTGCGAGAACTGGGAGGAGTTTCAAGGGGCCCGCTCCCTTGGGGGCCAGGTCCCAAACCAGTGGCCTGTGGACCGCCAGATCTGGCCGTAGGTGTGTGTTGTTGGGCCCCTATAAGTTCTGTCTTGCTTTAATTTGAATTTACTGCCAGGGTTTTATCTAAAATCCAGAGACTTCTCTGGTGGTCGGTGCTTAAAACTCCACGCCTCCAACTCTAGGGCGCTTGAGTTCGATTCCCTGGTCAGGGTAGTAAGATCCCACGGGCCGTGCAGCCAGGCCAGAAAAGAAACGCTGCAAATCTAAGATCCCGGTTGCTGAGAAGGTGGTTACCCTAGGCCAGCATTCCCCCGTGGCTGCAGCCTGCTGGAGCCCAGGAGCAGTTCACCCCTCCAGATGGGGTACGCGGCCCCAGCTTCAGGGCCTTTGGACTGTAAGGCCCGACTTCATGCTGACTCGTGACTTTGCCCATCACAAAGAGATGCTGCAAACGAGCCCCACGAGAGCAGCAGGTGGCAGTCCGGGGTTCTTTGGCCTGAATTATCTTGTTTAATCAGCTGCTTTGTAACTGCCTGTCCTGTCTTCATAGCCAAAGCCCAGAAGATTGAAATGGACAAGTTGGAAAAGGCCAAAAAGGAGCGGACCAAAGTAAGTGATAGGTGGACATTCTGATGAAGGGGGCAGCTGTCTGGGGCGCATGGGTCCTGCAGGCTGAGCCAGGGGGCTTCCCTCACCGCCCCCATCCCCAACCGCGGTTCATCACCCAGCCTCGCTCTGAGCAGACTTAGAGGTGCTGGATTTTAAGCCTCCATGACTCAGCTTGAAGACGCTGCCCGGGCTGCAGCACTTGGTTTCTCAGGGTCTTAATGTTGCTGCATTATGTCCCGTGTCCCCCCACACACGCGCACACACACCCTTACAGCTGCCGAGCCCTGGGGGCTTTCTCCCTTTGGGCCCATCGGCAGTCTCCTCGGCCTGAACAGAGGAAGGGCCCTCTGGTCTGTGCCGTTCTTGGCTTCCAGCACTGGCCTCTGCAGCCCACCTGAATGTTTCCATGTGCCTCCATGGCCAGCTGACCCCTCACGTCAGGACCCTGAGCATGCTGCTTGCCTCTGGTCTGGGTCCTTCAGGGGATGGAAACTTGGCCGTGAGACCAAGTCCTCTGGGCTTTTGACCGGAGTCTCAGAGAGAGAACACGGCCGCAGGACGCCCACCCTTCCACCTGCATTTAGCCTGGTTCTCCTCCCACAGCACACATGGCCTCCAGGACCTGTGTCCCCCGCCCCCCTCCCCGGGGCCACAGGGTTGATCCCTCTGGGAGCAGGTGCTGGGGCGATCAGGGGTCCTCATTCTTAACCCTTGACTGAATTTCCCAACTCTCTCTCCTTCCCCCTTTCCAAACCCCAGGCTTGTTGCAGGGACGTGTCTGCAGCACCTGGGGGCCGGAGCTGTCCTTCCCCTGTGCGCACGGGCACCGCCTCCCCCGAGGTGTGAGGGTGGGGCCTGGGCGGGCAGGGGTGCCCCAGCACGCGCAGAGATGGCCATGGCGGGAGGGCCCGGTGTTGCGGGAAGCCTCTTCCGAGGAGTAACCGTCCTCTCCAGGCGCCTCTCCAACGCCTCCCCCGCTCGACAGTCACGGCTGGTTCTCAGTGCTTCCCTCGTGCGGTGCCAAGTTGCCTCCTGTCCTCCAGGAGCAGACAGCTGGCAGAGAGACGTGGGTGCGCACTATGTGCAGGTCCTAACCAACGCTCGCCCCTCTCACCCCCAGATTGAGTTTGTGACGGGCACCAAGAAGGGCACCACGACCAACGCCACGGCTACCACCACCACCACGGCCAGCACCGCCGTCGCAGGTACGAGTGGCTCCGCTCCCCGTGCCCCCGCAGACACAGCCAGGGCCTCCCCGCCTTACCTGCGGGAGCAGGGCCCTGGCGCTTGGGCCTGGGGTGGGTCCTGGCTTCCTGGGGCTGTGGCCTGCCGTTTCTGCTCCCTGGTCTCAGACCACTGGCCTGGGTGGGTCCTGACTTCTCTTTGGCCTCGTCCCCAGACGCCCAGAAGAGAAAGAGCAAGTGGGACTCGGCCATCCCGGTGACGACGATAGCCCAGCCCACCATCCTCACCACCACGGCCACCCTGCCGGCTGTAGTCACCGTGACCACCAGCGCCAGCGGCTCCAAGACCACCGTTATCTCTGCCGTGGGCACCATCGTGAAGAAGGCCAAGCAGTGATGCCAGGGACCCCAGGGACTGGCTTAGGGTGGCTCGGACAGTCTCCCCTCCATGGAGGGGAGGAGCCACTCGGGGACCTGACGAGACCGTGGCCTCCTGGGAGGTTCCACATTGTATATTTCAGGACTGGGACCCGTCCCCCTCCCTCCTCCCTGCGAGGAGCTCCGGGTGGCGTTTGGCCTGGAAGAGATGGGGCTGCAGAGGAGCAGGGCTCTGTGGACGGCGCCCCCGCCACAGGGTCTGCGCCCAATTAAAAGTGCCACGTCCTCACATCTCGGCGTCTTGGATGCCCTGGTCTCTTCTACAGTCTGTTTTCAGGCAAATGTGAAAACTCAAGTGTCGTCTCATCTTTTTGGTTGGGATCCTACCTGGGGCACAGTGGGGTGACCGCAGCCTGCAGCTGGCTCAGAGTGGGAGGCCCGAGAAGTCACCTCGGTCGTTCCCAGTGAATGTCTCTTGGCACAGGCAGGCAGGGGTCCTGAGAGAGGGGAAGGCCTGGGCTCCTGCTGCCCTGGTCCTGGAGCTCTGAACCCCACCAGTTGTCAGGCAGGAGCCCACCCTGTCCTCCCCTGGGCACAATTGAGCCCTCCTCCAACCACCTCTTGGACACACCCTGGCGTTTGAAGTCTTCACCAGTCACCAGAAGGGCGGGAGCTGACCCCTGGCCCACGCAGGGAAGGGGCAGGTCGCAGTGGGGAGATGAATCACCTCCTGGCCTGGCTGGGCAACCATTCATTGTTTACGTAAAGTCCAGCTCCTGGGAGGATCCGCCACCCCACCCTTCCTGCGCCTGTTATCTCTGCCCCACAGCAGCCCTCGGGCAGCTCCAGGGGCCACTGGGCTCCTCTGGGGCCAGAACAGATTTCCCAGCAGCTGCCAGGCCTGGAGTCCCGGGTCTGGAGGGAAAGAGTGATTTTCCTGCTCTTGGGCAGCTCTCTCCCCGCCAGCGGAAGGGCCGCGAGTCAGAGAAGGAAGCCAGGCTGTGAAGAGCTGACCTGCTTCCCCGGAGCGGGCAGGCGTTCAGAAAAGTGGTCCCCAGGAGGCACCAGATGCTGGTGCGTGACTGGGGGAGTGTGACAACCCAGCCCTGCGGCCCCCAGGGTAGAGATGGAGCCACCCCTGCCCTCTCTCCCCAAACACATCCTCAGCTGCAAAAGAGGTCAGGTTTCCCTGTCCTTTGAGGAACTTCGCTGCCCTCGAGAGAGAGGGCTTTCCACCTGCAGCCTCCGCCAGGGCCCCAGGGAGCTCATGTGGCAGCAGCTGGGACCTCGGAGTCAGCACTTCTGCCCTGGAGCCCAGGTTAAAACAAATTGTGTTCGAGTCGTGTGTGTCTCAGGCCCTTTGCTCTGTAAGTCTTCTCTGTCAAATCATGGTAATAAAGCTTTTTGGCTGATTGTGAGGAATCTACGAGATGATCTATGCATCGCTGTTGTTGCTCAGGTATGTCTAACTCTGCAACCCCACAGACTAGCCCACCAGGCTCCTCTATTCACGGGGTTTCCCAGCCACGAATACTGGAGTGGGTTGCCATTTTGTTCTCCAGGGGGTCTTCCCAGCCCAGGAATTGAACTTGTGTCTCCTGTGTCTCCTGCATTAGCAGGCACTAGGGGCTAATTCACCACTGAGCAACCAGGGATACGTTAATAGAGGACTCTATCCAGGCTCGTTGGCAGTCCAGCTTCTTGTTTGAGACCAAGGAAGCACCCTCTAGAGATGATAAAATCAGCCTGGATCATGGCCTTCAACTGTCCTGCAGGCACTCCCAGACGATCGGTAACAGCTGTTCCCCCTCGGGACCCCAGTCATAAGGGCCCTGGGCAGAGAAGTCTGGGAGTTGGACAGCCCGGAGTTAGAGCTGCTCCACATACTATCCTGGTGAGTGGGTGAAGGCCTTTAGTCCTGCTGAATTTCGGTTAGGGTCTTATTTCCCAGATAGGAGAGGGTTAAACCCATGGCCCCTGCCTTGGGAGCACTGAGTCTTAACCACCACATCAGGCTTCCAGGGAAGTCCCTGCACTCTCTCATTTTATGCATGAGGGGTTTTTTGTTCTTTTTTTTTTAAATCAGGGTGTGAGAAGTGCATACAGAGAAACAGTTTGTTTATTTAAGACAGGAGCACGGCAGAGATACACACCTGCAGAGAAAGGGTGTGGGTGTTCTCCCTAATTCGGAGAAACGCCTTCAGGCATGTTGAAAACTCCAGGGACTTCCCCGGTGGTCCAGTGTTCATATTCCACACTTCCACTGCACGGGGCGCAGATTCAATCCTTGGTCAGGGAACTAAGATCCCACAGGCCTTGTGACCAAAAATATAAAATCTTTATAATAAAAAAAAAAGTCAAGGTCCTTTGAACCATCAAGAATAAGAAAGGTCTCTGTGACCAGATTTGGAATGGTCCTCAGAAAAAATAAAAGAGCAAGCAAGGTGCTGAACAGTGCAGGGAATATGCTTTTGTGTAAGACAGGGAGGAAATACAAAACCAAAAGTATAGAGGGGAAAGACAGAAAACGCATTTTAAATTTGAATTGGAAATATCAATATGAGCTCATGATTCAAAAATAAGAAAAAGTCCCAGCTATGTCCTTCGGAAGGACCCAGAAGCAACGGCTGGCCCCTTGTAGCAATGAGCACAGGTAGCACCTGAATTTTAACTTTCCCTCCCAAAAAGGAGCCAGGGCTGCTCGCAGAGAAAGGGCTAATCCAGAAATCTAAGCGGAACTGCACCAGTGTCTCCCAGAAAGCAGGGAGGACTGCAAGGAGGGTTTCAAAGGTCAAAGGAGCTGGGTTGAAAAAGCCTCCGCTGACCAATTATTGTGAAAAAGGAAAAACTCCCTTGCTGCCTGTACACTGCTACGCTCTCACACCAAGTGCGTGGGCTTTTCACAACCAAGCACTTCTAATGCCAACTGCCCAGAGTCAGCACCAACCCCGCAGGTGAAAAGGGCTCCATCCCATAAGACTGTTCCCGCCCAGAAGCCAATTGCAAGCCCTGGCCTCCCCGACTTCCCACTGACTGGCTGTAAACTGGGGGTTCCCATGACCCCTCCTTGGGCTCAATAATTTGCTAGAAGGACTCATAGAACTCAGGAAAACAGTTTACTTACTAGGTTACCGGTTTATTGTGAAAGGATACAACTCAGGATCTCAGGATGGGCCAGAAGGAAGAGACGCACAGAATCCAGTTCAGGGTGAGCTCCCTCCGGTTTCTCCACCCTCCCTCCTAGCACTCCACGTACCCAGCAACCTGGAGGCCTTGGAACCCACTCTGGTTACGGTTTTATGCCAGACTGATGACTAGGCAGGGGCTTCCCAGGAGGCACAGTGGTAAAGAATCTGTCTGTCTATGCAGGAGACCCAGAAGACGGGGATTTGATCCCTGGGTCAGGAAGATCCCCTGCAGTAGGAAATGGCAACCCACTCCAGTATTCTTGCCTGGAGAATTTCATAGACAGAGGAGCCTGGCAGGTTACAGTCCATGGGTCACAAAGAGTCAGACAGACTGTGCACCTTCATTACATGATTCATTAAATCATTGGACATTGTTTTGGACGTGAAATTCAAATCTCTAACCCGTCCCCCTTCTCTGGAGGTTGGAGGTTGGGGTGAGGGTGGGGGAGTATTGAGGCTGAAAGTTCCAACTCTAATCACGTGGTTGGTTCCCCTGGCAACTGGTGCCCCCAACCTCAGTGGCTTTCCAAAAGCCACTTCATTAACATAAACTCTATTGTTATTGAAAGGGATTCTTATGAATAACAAAGACTTTCCTTTCACTTATATCGCTCTGGAGCTTTTCCAAGAACCATAGACAAAAACCAAACATATCTTGCTGATTATATCAGAACATCACCAGTGTAAATTATTACATAAGTGAAAATCCATTCGTGCATGGTATTTGAGTTGAAAAAACAGAAAAAATGTATTTGCCACCATTCGAGTTGAATATATCAACTCTTTACTCTGAAAGTTAGAATTAAAAGAATTAATCTTTGTGCACTGCTGATGGGATTATAAAATGAGGCAATTGCTATGGAAAACAGTATTGTGGGCCTCAAAAATTAAAAATAGGACTCCCATGCGGTCCATCACTTCTGGGTTTATATCCAATAAAACTGAAAGCAGGGTCTGGAAGATAATGACTGCACACCCGTGTTCATAGCAGCTTAATTTATAATAACTAAGAGGCGGAAGCTGCCCAATGTCCCTCAACAGATGAATGGATAAAAACAATGTGGTCTATACAGACAATGAAATATTATTCAGCCTTAAGGGAAGAAAACCCCACCACATGCTACAACAGAGAGGAAGCTTGTGGGCGTTATACTAAGAGAAGTAAGCCAAACACAAAAAGACAGATTGTGTGATTCCGATCACATGAGGCACAAGAGTAGCAATAGCAGTCCCTTAGCCTGCAAGGAGATCCAACCAGCCCCTCCTAAAGGAAATCAGTCCTGAATATTTACTGGAAGAACTGATGCTGAAGCTGAAACTCCAAAACTTTGGCCACCTGATGTGAAGAGCTGACTCACTGGAAAAGACCCTGATGCTGGGAAAGACTGAAGGCAGGAGAAGAAGGGGACAACAGAGGATGAGACGATTGGAGGGCATCACCGATGCGATGGACATGAGTTTGAGCAAGCTCCAGAAGTTGGTGATGGACAGGGAAGCCTGGAGTGCTGTAATCCATGGGGTCACAAAGAGTCAGACACAACTGAGCGATTGAACTGAACTGAGAGTGGTCAAAATCACTGATTCAGAAAATAGAATGATGGTTAATCAGGGGTAGAGGTGGAGAGTGAGGAGCCATTTAATGGGTATAGAGTTTCAGTTTGCAAGATGAAAAAGTTCTGGAAATCTGTTTCCCGGCAATGTGTACATAGTTAACACTGTTGATCTATACACAGGGAATTCTGGCAGTCCAGTGGTTAGGTGCTTTCGCTGCCCCGGTCTGGGTTCAATCCCTGGTTAGAGAACTAAGATTCTTCAAGCCATGAAGTACAGCCTAAATAAATAACTGATTATGATGTAATTTTTGTGTTTTTACTACAATTTAAAAAAATCTTTGGGGTTGTTTTCTAATGTAATTGTTTAAAGTTCTATAACTCAAAAAGATTTTACCCTGTATTTTGGAGGTGTATAATTCATTCCCAGTTGATGAAGCAAACTTTTTTTTTGAAGGATACCTTTTATTAAATATAGAAACAGAAAGTCACTACTCTTCAACCCCCAAAGAATAATTGATTCAAGCAAGGATCAACAATGGATGCTAGAACTGTTCAATGAAACTTTGTTGGGAAAAGGGCAGGATGACAAAACACCATCACTGCCTCTTATTTACTTCTTAATCATAAAGTGAAAATGCATTTTTACAATTAAGAGAGATGGTGAGGCAGCTAACATCCTGTGCCAGCCAATAAAACACAGCACCTCAGAAGACCATCCTTGCCGAGAAACTTTAAATCTAATCAGGCTTTTAGGCATAACTTCCATTTTACAGGGCTTCCCTGGTGGCTCAGAGGTTAAATCGTCTGCTTCCAGTGCAAGAGACTCGGGTTCGATCCCTGGGTTGAGAAGATCCCCTCGAGAAGGAAATGGTAACCCACTCCAGTATTCTTGCCTGGAGAATCCCATGGACAGAGGAGCCTGGCAGGCTACAGTCCATGGGGTCGCAAAGAGTCGGACACAACTGAGCGACTTCTTCACTTCACTTCACTTCCAGTTTACAGGAGGGAAAAAATCAAGTCAGGTAACACCAGGAGGAAGTAATCAGACAAATACAGAGAGTAGGACATTCTTCTGGTCAACTGGCCAATCTCTTTAAAAGGTCAATGTTTGGGGGTGGGGGAGGGGAGAGACTGTTCCAGGGGTAGAAAGATAAAAACACTAACCGTAGTGGGGGTTGAGATAAGGTCTCTAGACGGGTCACCAAACTGCTCCGGTCACACTTTCACTGTCCATTTATCATTTAAGCTGTTTATAGAAATGGGTACCACTCTTCCAATAAGTGACATACAGTGTCAAGCAAAAACTAGTGGAGGGCTTCCCTGGTGGCTCAGTGGTTAAGAATCCACCTGCCAATGCAGAGGACAGGTTTGACCCCTGGTCTGGGAAGATCCCACGTGCCAAGGAGCAACTAAGCTGTTTGCCACAACTACTGAGCCTGTGCTCTAGAGCCAGGGAGCCACGACTACCTAAGCCCACTCACCCTCCACAGGAGAGACCACCACAGTGGGGAGCACTTGCACAACCACTAGAGAGTAACCCCTGCTCCCTGCCACGAGAGAAAAGCCTAAGCAGCAACAGACACCCAGCACAGCCAAAAACGCACAAATAAAACGATTTTTTTAAGTCAATGTTTGGGGGTGAGAGAGAGGAGAGACTGTTTTAGGAGTAAGAAAGATTAAACAGTCAACTGTGGTGGGGGTTAATACAAGGTCTCTAGACGGGTCACCAAACTGTTCTGGTCACACATGCACTGTCCATTTATTATTTAAGTTGTTTCTTTATAGAAACAGGAACCATAACTGATGTACACGGTCAAGCAAAAAGTAGTGCGTCCTGTGGCACATCCCTGGAGAAGACGCCGCCCACCTCGGATGCCCGTGGTTTAAACTGTGAGCTCCGTGAAGCAAGCAGGTGGTGTGGCTCATTCCTCTGCGATCCCCAGCACCTGGCATAAGAGCTCGTTAAATGCTTGTCAATGAATAAATGATTGAACTAATGAGAAAGCAAGTCTGGCCTCCCTGAGGCCGTGGAATGAGCGTGGGTAGGTGGGAGCTACCATCTGAGGTGTCTGGACCCCTGTTTCAGGGACCTCAGCTCTTTGGCAAAGTCTGCAGAAGGAAACCCCACTACATACCAGACTCACTCTGGCCCTAAGGCTGCAGAATCAGACAATAGAGGGTTTTATTATTTTTTTTTTTACATAGAAGTAATATGTAGTACAAAGCTCCTTAACCCTTTGGGGACAAGAACCTATTTGGGAATTCAGTGTAATCAAAGGATCCTTTCCTGGCAAACCCACATTTCCGTGTCAGATACACCTTGAGTTTCACACGTGATCTCAGATGATTCATGGACCACCCCCCTCACTCAGGTCCATACTCAGGTTCTGGGTAATGAAATTCCAGACTTGAAGAAACCCGAGGGACCTCATGGGTGGTCTTCTGAGGGCCTCTCAGGGTGCACGTCTCACCTCTCAAGTGCTGCCAAACTCCTGCTCTCCTAGTCTTTTTTTTGGGTTGTGCTGTACAGCATGTAGGATCTTAGTTTCCCAGTCAGAGATTGAACCTGCACCCCTTGCATCTGAAGCACTGGACCCTTGCATCTTAACCACTGGTCACCAGGGAAGTCCCCCTAGTCATTTTTTATATATGATTTTATTTATTTATTTTTGGCCTTGCTAGGTCTTCGTTGTGCGGGCTTTTCTCTAGATGCTGCAAGTGAGGACTACTCTCTAGTTGCGGTGTGAGGGCTTCTCATTTCAGTGGCCGCTGTTGCGGACCACGGATTCTAAGGTGTTCAGGCATCAGTAGTTGCGGCTTGTGGGCTCTAGAGCGCAGGCTCAATTGCGGCACGCCAGCTTCGTTGCTCCACAGCATGTGGGATCTTCCAGGACCAGGGATAGAACTCGTGTCTCCTAAATTGGCAGGCAGATTCTCTCCCACTGAGCCACCAGGGAAGCCCTCCATTGGTCATTTTTTAAAGGGTCTGGAATGAGGAGGGGAAGGGGTTGCTGGGCTCAGTGAGGTCTGTGGCATTACTGCCTCTGGGTCGGGCTCTCCTTCTCTCCGAGGGCGCATCAGCAGCCCCCACCGTGGGGTACACCTCCTGATGGATGGTGCTGGCAGGCTGCCCCCTGAGCCTGTATTTCCCGGGGTGGACTGGGTGACGGCTGGAGTAGCTCAGATCCGTCGGGCATGACCTGGGTACCCCAACCAAACTGGGGCTTCTGCCACAGAGCTCCTGACTCCAGGAGCCAGCCTCTGAGCCCCTGGCCCATGCAGAGCAGATCTCAGATGCCTGGGCAAGGTGGCAAAGGAGTGACCTGCGGCTTGTGCAGTTGCAGTGAGCGCTTGGCGTCCTTAGCGGCTCCTCAGTCAATCCCAGCTGCTCCTAAGGTCACTCTGAGAGCTGGCGGTGTTTGCGTCTGTTTACAGATGAGAATGCTGAGGCTCAGGGAGGCTGTGTGGACTACACGTTTAGTTTATTGAGCAACTGCTATGTGCCTGGCATTGAGCTAGGTGCTGGGGATCAAAAGATGTGCTACACTGTGCCCATCCTTGGGGTTCACCATGCAATAGGGAAGAGACACCTAAACAGATTATTTCAAACCAGTGTGGCAAATGGAAAAAAAAAAACAAACATGCCCCAGGGGTACACAACCCAGTCCAGGGTTCAGGGAGGTCAAGGAGGCTCCTTGGAGCATGTGATATCAGCATAAGGCCCTCAAGGATAAGGAGGATAAACCAGGCTGGGTGAGAGTGGGAAGACCCCAGGTAAAGGGACCAGCCTGGTGTAAAAGAGCCCCAGGCCCTGTTTGCAAAAGGATGCTGGCTTGAAGCTGCTTGGTAGGGGAGAGAGGGGGCATTTTGTGCAAGGTGGGGCCAGAGAAAAAGACCAAGTTGAGGTCATGGAGCAACACCAGAGAGTTGAATCCACTTAACCAGCAGCACTTGAGAGAGGACGAGCAGGGTCGGGGTCGGGGGTCAGATTTGTGAAGCAGCTTGTCAGGAACAGCTGTAACCACTCGAGTGCCTCTCCACCTCAGGTGGGTGCTGTCTCTTGTGGGGCATTACTCTCGCTTTAAGAAGGTTTAATTAGCTTGCCTGCAGACGCTCAGAGAACCGGTCCTTGCCCAGAGCTCCCTCTGGGCACACGGGATGAGTGCTCTGGGGAGCTGGGGAGGCTAAGATGCTGGGAAGGCAGACCCGGCCTGGGGCAGCCCAGGGCTGGTCCTCGGCGCTGGCACACAGAGAGAGGATGCGCGGTGTATGCTTGTCGGGTTGTGTGTCTGGGGCTCCCGATGGCTCTCCAGGGCAGGGGCGATGGCTCCCGGCCCAGGGTCTGGAGGAAAGGGACGGAGGTCTCAGAATGGGGCTAGGAGGGACCGCCTCCAGCTGGGGGCAACCCGGCCCCCGAGCCTGAAGCCCGGAGGAGCGAAGAGGCTCGGATCTCGGGGCTGGACCGGAGAAAGGCGGCTGGCTCCTCCCCGGCCCCGCCGCCCTGGGTCGGGGCGCGGGGCCGGGCGCCGCGGGAGCCGCAGCCCTTTCCGGAGGGCGGGCCCAGAGGCGGCAGCGCCCGGCTCCTGCCCCGACAGGTGCGCGCCGCGCGCAGGAATGCGGCCGGCCTGACTCACCAGCGCCTCCTTCCTACCTGCCGCCCGCCCCATAAAGCG
>SJYC01107700.1:0-12329 GCA_006408675.1 Madoqua kirkii | reverse complement strand
AGCGGTCCCCTCCCCGCCGCCGCCCGCCCTCCCCGCCGCCGCCCGCCCTCCCTGCAGCCCGCCCTCGGCACCTTCCCGGCTAGTCCGTGCGCCGCATCTGGAGCCGCCGAGCGGAGCCCAGAGCGGGGAGGGCGCGAGTCCGCCTCAAGGTAGGTCCAGCCACCCCCCCGTCCTCCGCCCGCCCCTCCAGTGCCCCGAGCCGCCGAGGCTGGGCGCGCTCTAGGAGATATCCGAGGGGCAGCCCGACGGGGAGCTGATTGGTGGGCCGGCGGCTTTTGTTTCCCCAGCTCTTCCTTTCCTACAGGCCGTCGGCCCAGGGCAGGTGCCCAGCCTGCCCGGGTGTGTCCAGGGGACCCCCCGGCGGAAAGGGAACAGGCAGAGCTGGAGAAGGCACTTGGTTGTCAGACCTCTGGGTGGAGGAGGGCAGCAGGGAGAGAGGTCTTGGCGTCAGGTGGGCGCTTGGGAGAAGTGGTGGGCAGGGGCTCGGCGGGTGGCCTACTGGGCTGGGCACTTCTGGGGTTCAAAAAGAAGCAGCCACCTAGAGGCAGAGACCCTCCGATTTGGCTGGGTGGTGCCACCGTCCAGCTGGGGTCTTGGGGACTCCTTGACTCTCCTCTCCTCCTGGCTGGGCACACGCCTGCCTTGCTCCCAAAGTCAGCTCAGGACACCCTTCCTCCAGGAAGCCCTCCTGACCTCATGGCCCACCACTGTGACCTCCTCCAGAGCCAGACCCCCGTCCCCACCCCCTCAGCCCCGGGTGGCCCTGTTTGGTTGTAGGTGGGGACCTCTGATGGCTCCTCCTGGGCCCCTTCTTCTCCTCAGTGGCCTGGCCACACCCTGAGCCCAAGGCTGGACGGGGTTGTGGCTGCCTCAGACCACAGCTGGACATGAAGCCTGTGGGTCTCTGTCCCGGGGGACTGAGCGGGTAGAGGGGAGCAGGAGGGACAGTGGGGAAGGGGTGTCTGTCTCCTTGGCCTTGAATCTGCGGGTGATAGAGCAGCAGAGGGGCCAGAGGATAGAGAAGCAGGAGGGAAGAGAGCCGTGGAGGGTGTGTGCGGACATGCCAGGCGGGGGTCCCATGGGGTAGGTATCAGGAGAACACTGAGCCCACGTTATGTGGGCTATAGTGTGTGTCCAAGAGTATGTATGTCCCTGAGCCTGCCAGACTGGGTGTGCCGCTATGTGATAACAGTGGGTGGCAAGCACTCACTTCCGGGACCCGGCTGCTGCATTAAAAAGGCCCCGCGTCTGGTGGGACCCAGAGTAGCCTGGGGAGTTCATGTTCCAAGGGCTCTGCCCATGCTGCCACAGTCACGTCTCCCAGGAAGCCCACAGTCCTAACTCTTATGTTAGGACTTTTTTCACCCACCAATGACTACTTTGAAAACTTTTTAGGGAGGCCCCTTGGTGGTCCAGGGCTTCCCACGTGGCAAAGTGGTAAAGAGTCCGCCTGCCAATGCAGGAGACATGGGTTCGATCCCTGGGTCAGGAAGATCCCCTGGAAGAGAAGACAGCAACCCACTCTAGTATTCTTGCCTGGAAAACTCCCACAGACAGCGGGGCCTGGCGGACTCCAGTCTGTGGGGTAGCAAAGAGTCGGACACGCCTGAGCGTGCAGTGGTGGTCCCGTAGATAGGAATCGGTGCTCCCACTGTCTAGGCTTGGGTTCAATCCCTGGTCAGGGAACCAAGGTCCCACAAGTCACTCAGTGTGGCCAAAAACAAAAAAGCTTTTTAGGCAGTTCCCTGGTGGTTTCCCAGGTGGCAAAGTGGTAAAGAGTCCGCCTGCCAATGCAGGAGGCATGGGTTCGATCCCTGGGTCAGGAAGATCCCCTGGAAGAGAAGACAGCAACCCACTCTAGTATTCTTGCCTGGAAAACTCCCACAGACAGCGGGGCCTGGCGGACTCCAGTCTGTGGGGTAGCAAAGAGTCGGACACGCCTGAGCGTGCAGTGGTGGTCCCGTAGATAGGAATCGGTGCTCCCACTGTCTAGGCTTGGGTTCAATCCCTGGTCAGGGAACCAAGGTCCCACAAGTCACTCAGTGTGGCCAAAAACAAAAAAGCTTTTTAGGCAGTTCCCTGGTGGCCCAGTGGTTAAGACTCCATACTCCCAATGCAGGGGGCACAGGTTCATTTCCTGGTTGGAGAACTAAAATTTCTCATGCTGCAAGATTCAGCCTTAAAAAAGAAAACAAAAAAACTTTTACAAACACAAGTTGAGTCAAATACAACACTCCTGTGTGCATCGCTGCTATTTTGAGTCTCTGAATGTATGTGAAGGTTAAATGGGACGGGGGTGCTGCTGATGCAGTGCCCCCTCTCATCTGGACAAAGGGGAACAGGCAGTCGTTCCCCAGCTGGTTCCTGTGCAAATTAAATGGCGATTATGTATGGGACATGCTGGGCACTTGCCCATTGTGTGCCCAGCCTGGGGGCACAGGAGAGTGAGTAAGAGCCGGGCTGGGCAGTGCCTGTACCTACATGTGTAATGGAGCCCCAGGGAGGCCCGGGGAAGCAGCCAGTATTGTGTAGCCTGTGGGTGTGGTGCCTGTGCCCCAGGGCTGCAGGAAAACCATTTCCCCCCAAGAAGCACCCTTCCTCGGCAGGCTTGGGGCACCCTTACCCCAGGCCCCTCTTAGAGGCGGGCTCCTCCCCAGCTGACCGCCTGCGGCTGTGTTGGAGCTCCTGATCGCCGCCTCGGAGAGACGGAGACAGGCCCTCCTGCAGCCCCTCCGGTCTCCCCAGAGCCTGGAGTGTGCCTGCCCCACAACCAAGGCTTGAGCGAGGACTCAAGGCTGAGGGCCAGTGGGCATGGCCTAGTCTCGGGCTGCTGGGTGACTGGCTCTGGAGAAGGAGGCCGGGGCGGTCACTCTTGCCCTCAGCTCTGCCAGGCCAGGCGCCTCTGGCCAACCCCTCTCTTCAGCAGGCTGTCCATCTTGAAACATCCTCAGGGATGTCATTGCCTGCCCCTGAAGTTCACCAATGACTGGAGATGGTTTAAAAGTTGAACACAAAACGGGCCTTCCCTGGGTCAGTGGTAAAAGAATCCACCTGCCAATGCAGGGAACACGGGTTCGATCCCTGACCCGGGAAGATCCCACACACCAAGGAGGAGCTAAGCCCGTGTGCCACACCATTGAGCCTGTGCCCTAGAGCCCGGGAGCCGCAAGCAGAGAACCCACCGCAGGGAGAACCCTGCGCACCGCAACTAAGGAGAAGCCTGCGCGGCCAGGAAGACCTAGCACAGCCAAAAGCAACGAATGAATAAATCATTTAAAAAAGAACAGGGACGCAGAGCAGATGGGGAGTCCTGGGGTGGCTGGCAGTGTGTGTGTGTATGAGTGGGTTGCAGGGGTTTTCAATCCCCCTCCAGGCTAACTTTCGAAAGGGTGATCTGCTCAGGATCCCCCAGTTCAACTCGGGCAGGCATAGGTGCGGGGATCCCCTCCTCTGATGGGCCAGGCAGCCATTACAGAACTTAGCTGAGCAGCAGATCATGTCCTCCCCTCCCCAGGCCCCCAATACTGGGGAGGGGCCGCCTCCTCCTAGGCTGTATCCCATCACCAGAGGGCAAGTAAGCAGGCCAAGACCCTCTAGGGTGGCCCTGTCCCTGCCAAGCCTGACCCAACCCAGTGGGGTCTGAAAGGTGAGGGTGGAAAAAAATCCCTGGTCTGCCCTCCAGGGAGCCCAGTACAAGAGACCTAGCGGCGGGACAAGCTCAGAGCCCAGAGTCCTCGGTGGTGAGAGGGTGAGGGCCTCCCCGGCAGGGCGTAGGCCTATAGGGCATCTGGCCGCTCTAGGGATGCCAAGGAAGGGGGCAGAGGAAAAGAGGGATCAGGAGTCCTGGGCCCTGCCACTTGTAGGCCAGGTGGCCTCGGAACATCACTAAAATTCTCAGAGCCTCAGTTTGTACATCTGTGCAATGGGAACGGTGGAGCTCTGACGAGGACCCAGTGAGCTGACACGTGGACCAGGGTTGTCAGGCTTCGTGTGCCGATTGTGGGTGTTTTACAGGAGGAGGAGGATGGCAGGGCCACATCCCAGCCCGTGGACCAGGCTGCTGCTGGCAGCCCTGCTGAGCATCAGCTTCCCTGGGGACGTGGGTGAGTCGGACACGCCCCTGCAGCACCCTTCTTGGCGGAGCCTCAGCTTTCAAGGCCCTGCCCTTAAGGTAGCAGGGTGTGGGGGGAGGCTCTCCCTCAGTTTCTGGCCCAGACCCTCACTCAGCCTTTCAGCAGACAGCCACCACCCACTTCAAGGGTTGCAGAGCCATGATACTGAGCTGCGTGGCCCAAACACTTAGGGGAGCGTAGGGAGACTTGGTCTGAAGGAGGGAAAAGACATCCACTCAGAGAAGGCAGGCGCTTGCAGGGTGTGCTGAGGCCTGGACAGCGGAGTTGAAAGATTTTGTGGGAATTTGAAGGAGAGAGAGGTGATCGACACCGGCTCTCTGAGTGTCTGCAGTCCGCGAAGGGCTCCTACTGATGGAGTAGCGCCTGTCAGTGGACGCCATGGCTGGCAGCTCAAAGCAGTCCGTGGTGGGAACATCTGTACTTTGGAAATCAGTAAATGCTGGAAGTCAGGGCTTCCCTGCCCTCACCAGAGACACCGCTAAACGTTGACAGCACTCCTTTTCCTGAAGGTCCAGAAGCCCCACCCACTAGTGAGGGCGGGTCCTGACTGTGATTTTCACTTGCCCTCCTGCAGCCCCTCCGGTCTCCCCAGAGCCTGGAGTGTGCCTGCCCCACAACCAAGGCTTGAGCGAGGACTCAAGGCTGAGGGCCAGTGGGCATGGCCTAGTCTCGGGCTGCTGGGTGACTGGCTCTGGAGAAGGAGGCCGGGGCGGTCACTCTTGCCCTCAGCTCTGCCAGGCCAGGCGCCTCTGGCCAACCCCTCTCTTCAGCAGGCTGTCCATCTTGAAACATCCTCAGGGATGTCATTGCCTGCCCCTGAAGTTCACCAATAACTGGAGATGGTTTAAAAGTTGAACACAAAACGGGCCTTCCCTGGGTCAGTGGTAAAAGAATCCACCTGCCAATGCAGGGAACACGGGTTCGATCCCTGACCCGGGAAGATCCCACACACCAAGGAGGAGCTAAGCCCGTGTGCCACACCATTGAGCCTGTGCCCTAGAGCCCGGGAGCCGCAAGCAGAGAACCCACCGCAGGGAGAACCCTGCGCACCGCAACTAAGGAGAAGCCTGCGCGGCCAGGAAGACCTAGCACAGCCAAAAGCAACGAATGAATAAATCGTTTAAAAAAGAACAGGGACGCAGAGCAGATGGGGAGTCCTGGGGTGGCTGGCAGTGTGTGTGTGTATGAGTGGGTTGCAGGGGTTTTCAATCCCCCTCCAGGCTAACTTTCGAAAGGGTGATCTGCTCAGGATCCCCCAGTTCAACTCGGGCAGGCATAGGTGCGGGGATCCCCTCCTCTGATGGGCCAGGCAGCCATTACAGAACTTAGCTGAGCAGCAGATCATGTCCTCCCCTCCCCAGGCCCCCAATACTGGGGAGGGGCTGCCTCCTCCTAGGCTGTATCCCATCACCAGAGGGCAAGTAAGCAGGCCAAGACCCTCTAGGGTGGCCCTGTCCCTGCCAAGCCTGACCCAACCCAGTGGGGTCTGAAAGGTGAGGGTGGAAAAAAATCCCTGGTCTGCCCTCCAGGGAGCCCAGTACAAGAGACCTAGCGGCGGGACAAGCTCAGAGCCCAGAGTCCTCGGTGGTGAGAGGGTGAGGGCCTCCCCGGCAGGGCGTAGGCCTATAGGGCATCTGGCCGCTCTAGGGATGCCAAGGAAGGGGGCAGAGGAAAAGAGGGATCAGGAGTCCTGGGCCCTGCCACTTGTAGGCCAGGTGGCCTCGGAACATCACTAAAATTCTCAGAGCCTCAGTTTGTACATCTGTGCAATGGGAACGGTGGAGCTCTGACGAGGACCCAGTGAGCTGACACGTGGACCAGGGTTGTCAGGCTTCGTGTGCCGATTGTGGGTGTTTTACAGGAGGAGGAGGATGGCAGGGCCACATCCCAGCCCGTGGACCAGGCTGCTGCTGGCAGCCCTGCTGAGCATCAGCTTCCCTGGGGACGTGGGTGAGTCGGACACGCCCCTGCAGCACCCTTCTTGGCGGAGCCTCAGCTTTCAAGGCCCTGCCCTTAAGGTAGCAGGGTGTGGGGGGAGGCTCTCCCTCAGTTTCTGGCCCAGACCCTCACTCAGCCTTTCAGCAGACAGCCACCACCCACTTTAAGGGTTGCAGAGCCATGATACTGAGCTGCGTGGCCCAAACACTTAGGGGAGCGTAGGGAGACTTGGTCTGAAGGAGGGAAAAGACATCCACTCAGAGAAGGCAGGCGCTTGCAGGGTGTGCTGAGGCCTGGACAGCGGAGTTGAAAGATTTTGTGGGAATTTGAAGGAGAGAGAGGTGATCGACACCGGCTCTCTGAGTGTCTGCAGTCCGCGAAGGGCTCCTACTGATGGAGTAGCGCCTGTCAGTGGACGCCATGGCTGGCAGCTCAAAGCAGTCCGTGGTGGGAACATCTGTACTTTGGAAATCAGTAAATGCTGGAAGTCAGGGCTTCCTGCCCTCACCAGAGACACCGCTAAACGTTGACAGCACTCCTTTTCCTGAAGGTCCAGAAGCCCCACCCACTAGTGAGGGCGGGTCCTGACTGTGATTTTCACTGAACAAAACCAGACAGTATTCCAACCTTTGGGGAAACTGAAGTTTCACCTCATTTATTTATTAAAGACTCACCATGCAGGGCATAGGCTTGGCTCTAGGGACACTGATAAAAGAAACCCAATCCCAGAAGAGCAGGCAGGGGGGCTGGTTAGGGTGTCCCCGCCAGCAAATGGGCCAGCACCTCCATCTCAGCCCCTACCTTCCTTCCCTCCAGACTTGGGTGGAAAATCCCAGTTTGAGACCTGGCTCTGCAGGTTGCTAGCCATG
Source organism: Madoqua kirkii (assembly GCA_006408675.1). Lineage (NCBI taxonomy): Eukaryota > Metazoa > Chordata > Mammalia > Artiodactyla > Bovidae > Madoqua > Madoqua kirkii. The sequence goes on along the minus strand of SJYC01107700.1, from coordinate 5,389 downwards.
TAGCCATTGGCCTCTGTTTCCCCCTCTGTATCTTGGGAGAGAGTCCCTACCTCTTTCAAATGAGGATGATTAAGGGGAGGGCTTGGCCCTGGGGGAGACCCATCTCAGGGGGCCCACCCTGCTCTGCTCCGCAGCGAACCGCTGCAAGAAAGCCCAGGTGAAGAGCTGCACCGAGTGCATCCGCGTGGACAAGGACTGTGCCTACTGCATGGACGAGGTGTGTTGCTGCCCAGCTGGGCCACCTCCCCAGCCTGTTCGCCCATCCCTGGGCTCTGGCCAAGTCCACACTTGCCCCACCCTTGGCCCAGCCTTGAGCCGGGTGGGCTTGGGAGAACGGGCAAGGGTTCAGGAAAATCGAGGGGCATAAATCCAGGGTTAGGACAGCAGCGGGGACGGGCACGGGCCCCCTGACGCCGTCTCCTTGTGGCCAGGAGTTCAAGGAACGGCGCTGCAACACCCAGGCCGAGCTGCTGGCTGCTGGGTGCCGGCTGCAGAGCGTGGTGGTCATGGAGAGCAGCTTCGAGATCATGGAGGTGCCCGGGGTCGGGGGTCGGGGGAGGCAAGCTCAAGGCCAGCTGCTTATGGGACGTTATGGGGTCCCCTAGCTGAGGGTCTCTCCGTTCGATCTGGAAAGGCCCTCCAGCCAGCTGTCCTGTCCCTTGGCCACAGGAAAGGCAGATCGATACCACGTTGCGCCGCAGCCAGGTGTCCCCCCAGGCACTGCGTGTGCGGCTTCGGCCGGGCGAGGAGCGGCACTTCGAGCTGCAAGTGTTTGAGCCCCTGGAGAGCCCCATGGACCTGTATATCCTCATGGACTTCTCCAACTCCATGTCTGACGATCTGGACAACCTCAAGAAGATGGGGCAGGATCTGGGTATGGAGAGGAAGTCTGTGGGGCATGGAGAGGGTGCCCCCCGCCCCAGCTGCTCAGAAGGTCAGGGCTCAGGCTAGCTATACCCACTCCTCAAGGAAGGACAGGACTTCTGAGCACCCCAAGAATTCCCTTTCCCCATTCTCAGAGGAGAGTCCTGGCCAGAAGCCCAATAACCACTCAGCAGTACAGAGGAGGGCCCCACTGGGTGGGCCCCAGACCCCCTCTGGTCCTTTTTGTTTTTTTTGGCTGGACTGTGTCACATGGCTTGTGGGATCTTAATACCCTGACTGGGGGTCAAACCTGTGCCTCTGCAGTGGAAACCCAGAGTCCTAGCCATTGGACCGCCAGGAGATGCCCTCCTCTGGTCCTGACAAGGAGAGTCCCAGCTGCTATGAGGCTGACGTTAAGTCCCAGCTCAACAGACGGCTGGCCCAGCTCCCCACCTGTCCCCTCCAACTTGCTGCATGCATGACTCCGGGTCTCCTGAGTCCCATTCCCTTCATCTGTAAATAATGACAGGGCTGCTGTGTGCATGAACTGATGCCAAACATGCAAAGCATTGACGTTATTAAGTTATTCTTCCTCTTCCTCCTTCCCAAACCAGCCCCCAACACCTATGTGGAAGTGGGGTTCTTGGGGCTCAGCTACCCCTTCTTTTTGTTTTTTAAAAGTTTGTTCATTTTTAATTGAAGGATATTGCTTTTCAATATTGCATTGGTTTCCGCCATATACCAACATGTGGAAAGAAAGGGGGCAGCTGCAGGTGGGATAAACGGAGAATCCCACGGAAGCAGACGCACTGCCATGTGTAAAATAGCAGCCGGGGGATTCGCTGTGTGGCTCAGGGGCCTCAACCCTGGCGGCTCTAGGACAGACCTGATGGGTGTGATGGGTGGGAGGTGGAGGGGGCTTCAAGAGGGAGGGGGTCATAAGCACACCTACGGCTGATTCATGTTGGTATATGGCGGAAACCAATGCAATATTGAAAAGCAATATCCTTCAATTAAAAATGAACAAACTTTTAAAAAACAAAAAGAAGGGGTAGCTGAGCCCCAAGAACCCCACTTCCACATAGGTGTTGGGGGCTGGTTTGGGAAGCCCCCTCCACCTCCCACCCATCACACCCATCAGGTCTGTCCTAGAGCCGCCAGGGTTGAGGCCCCTGAGCCACACAGCGAATCCCCCGGCTGCTATTTTACACATGGCAGTGCGTCTGCTTCCGTGGGATTCTCCGTTTATCCCACCTGCAGCTGCCCCCTTTCTTTCCTACTGATGCTCAGCTCAGGTCCTGAGGCAGCTCACCAGCGACTACACAATAGGATTTGGCAAGTTCGTGGACAAAGTCAGCGTCCCTCAGACGGACATGAGGCCTGAGAAGTGAGTGATCGACCAAGTGGACAGGGGTCCTGGCCAGGTGGCCCACCTCTTCTCCTACCCAGGCACTTTGAAAATCTTGGGGTTACGCTGAGCCGAGGGGGGGAGTGGGCGTGGGGCATGGGGGCCTTCTTCCCTGACTTTCTCTCTCCCTGACACTCCCCTTCCCACCTTCCCAGGCTGAAGGAACCCTGGCCCAACAGTGACCCCCCCTTCTCCTTCAAGAATGTCATCAGCCTGACGGAAGACGTGGAGGAGTTCCGGAACAAGCTGAAGGGGGAGCGCATCTCAGGCAACCTGGATGCCCCCGAAGGAGGTTTCGATGCCATCCTGCAGACAGCCGTGTGCACCGTGAGTGCGGGGAGGCTCCTTCCAGCCTAGACCAGGGCTGTGTTTCTCTAGAAAGTCGAGAGCTGCCCACTGGCCTGCTCTGGTGCCAGGCTGGGGCCCCCGTGCTCTCAGACAAGCTCAGACCCTCTGGGGGACCCTCAATTCCAATCCGAGCTTAGAGGTATTGGAGCCTGAGCAGTCTTACCCTGGTTTTGTGTTGGTCACCAAGGCGGACCTGAGCCTCGGTGTTCTGGAATCTTCAGTGCCCCGAGCCCAAGCTCCCGGCTAATACCCATCTCCAGCTGTGCTAGAAGAGGGCACTTTTTACATACACATCAATTTTTTCATTTAAAATACAGTGCACTGATGTTGTAGACAATTGGAAAACTTCAGACCCTCTGGGGGACCCTCAATTCCAATCCGAGCTTAGAGGTATTGGAGCCTGAGCAGTCTTACCCTGGTTTTGTGTTGGTCACCAAGGCGGACCTGAGCCTCGGTGTTCTGGAATCTTCAGTGCCCCGAGCCCAAGCTCCCGGCTAATACCCATCTCCAGCTGTGCTAGAAGAGGGCACTTTTTACATACACATCAATTTTTTCATTTAAAATACAGTGCACTGATGTTGTAGACAATTTGGAAAACAAAGAACAGAAATTGCCCATAATTCCACCACCATCACAGACCCAGCTGCCTGATACCCCACCAGCGTACATTGTTCCCTTGTGTAGTTGAAATCAGCGCTCGTTATATTCTATCCTTTTTCCCCCCCACCTATTGCTTTTATAAACATGGTTTCCAAAACCACTCTGTCTGTTTCTCAAACAAATGGCCACGCGCTGCTGTCCCTGTTTCAAGTCTCTTGTTGAACATTGCATGGTGTCCGTTTTTCTGTGCAGTTGAGAGATGCTTGCAGAGTGATTGAGACCTCGAGGGGACAGCTAGCTGAAACTGGCTTCCATCTTGTGTGGTGCCTGCTGTGGGCACCGTCCCTACATCCATTTCCCGCTCCCTATGGCTGGTTTCTGGGCCCCCTCCCCACCCTGGTCATCCGCCCGGTGCTTTGTCATGAGTGTTGCTCACAGAGGCTGTGAATCCCGAGTCCCTGCTGAGCGCTGCGTTGGGATGCGCCTTCGCCGTGATGGTGCGTGGCGCTGTGACGTTGCCATCAGCAGGCTGCCTGCTCCACGGGCTCCCCCTTCTTGCTCTCCCCAGAGGGACATTGGCTGGCGCCCTGACAGCACCCACTTGCTGGTGTTCTCCACCGAGTCGGCCTTCCACTATGAGGCCGACGGGGCCAACGTGCTGGCTGGCATCATGAGGCGTAACGACGAGGAGTGCCACCTGGACCCCACGGGCACCTACACCCAGTACAAGATGCAGGACTACCCGTCGGTGCCCACCCTGGTGCGCCTGCTCGGCCAGCACAACATCATCCCCATCTTCGCTGTCACCAACTACTCCTATAGCTACTACGAGGTGTGGGGCTGGGCCTCCCTGGGCTGGGGGAGGGACCCATGGAACTTCTCAGGCACCCCCGATACCCTCCTTTCCTTCCTTCCGGAAACTTCGGATGGGCCCTGGTAGGAAGAGGCAGTCATGTGCCCATCCTCTGACCCCACTCCCAGCAGGCAGGAGCTGAGAGTGTCCCCCACCCACAAAGTGAGTGAGCCCCAAAGCTCCTGTCTGGATCTGGAGCGATGATCCTCGTCAGAGGCTGAGCCCCAGGCCCGACTTTCTCGCCCGCAGAGGCTGTCGTCCTATTTCCCCGTCTCTTCGCTGGGGGTCTGCAGGAGGACTCGTCCAACATTGTGGATCTGCTGCAGGAAGCCTTCAACGTGAGGGCCAGTGCGGGCCCTGGGGTCCGAGGGTGGCGGGGGTGGGAGGGAGAGATGGCTGAATGACAGAGGACTGGGAAACAGGCTGGGAGGGCGGAAGGGTCTCCTGCGGTCCCTGAGGAGCCCCCGGGCCTGGCCCCAGGCTCCTGCAGGCTCTGCCCCCATGACCCCCCAGCACCCAGGCCTCCATGCAGGTAAGACAGTGGGTGGGTCTGGACCCCACCTCCCCGGTCATTGGTAACCTGCCTCCTTTCAGCGCATCCGCTCCAACCTGGACATTCGGGCCCTGGACAGTCCTCGAGGCCTGCGGACAGAGGTCACCTCTAGGATGTTCCAGAAGACGGACACGGGGTCCTTTTTCATCCGGCGAGGGGAAGTGGTATGCCTCCGTGGGGGCCCCGAGATAGGGGAGGATGGGGACAGCACCCTGTGGGGTGGGGTCTACCCAAACAGAGATCCAGAGCGTGACCTCCCGAGTCAGACAGATCTGGGTTTGAAGCCCCCTGGAGCAGCCTCTTGGCTGAGGTCTGCAACACCCTTGGCTGGTGCTCAGCTGTAAAGCGGACATCAGTCAGCACGGAGTCCAGGCTGCTCAGCTGAACGAGCGGGCCGAAGGCAGCCCTGCTTACTGTCGGGCTCTTGTTATCCTGACTCTGCCTGGAGGAAGCGAGTTGGCAGCCCTGAGGAAGGACGGGCAGGGAGCTGGGTAGCAGGGGCCAGACACATTCCTGAAGCTTTAGGGCCGAGAGCTTTCAGGTAGAACTGCCATCCCAGCTGGTCCAGCTAAAGGTGGGATCCCTGCAGGGCACATACCAAGTGCAGCTGCGGGCCATCGAGGACTTGGACGGGGCTCATGTGTGCCAGCTGCCGGAGGCAGACCAGAAGGGCACCATCCATCTGAAGCCATCCTTCTCCAACGGCCTCCGGATGGATGTGGGCGTCATCTGTGATGTGTGCTCCTGTGAGCTGGTTGACACA